>JAHREE010000574.1:2053819-2119091 GCA_033628505.1 Tringa tobata | reverse complement strand
AGGAAAGGACACGGTCAAATTTTGCTTGCTGCTAATTTTCCTTGATAAAACCTCATCCTCACCTGAGGTAGGAGGAGGAAATGTGAGGAAATGAGAAGGGAATTCTGCAGATGCACTGATGTGGTTTATACATACCTAGGTTTATGAGAGTTGCAATGGTTTTGAAAACAAAGTTATCTAGGTTATGGATGCAATCATTTGAAAAGAAGGACCTGAACAGTAGCCCCATCTGAAAAGATCTACAGGTCCAATATTTAAATGTAATTGATTTTAGAGTAAGTTAGAAAGGCCAAAATGCAGCTCATTAGATTAAAAACTTCAGCTCCTCCAAAGAGAATGATAATAAAGAAATGACAGTCAAAGGTTCTGGTACCCACTATTGTGATTCTTTAAAATCCATCTTAGACCGTAGGTGTAAAAGTACAAAAAATTGAGTTTTCCTTTCACAGAGTGAAAAGGATGACATTTATTGTGGCTGAGATCATCCCAGGAAGGATGAAGCCTTGGGTAGCAGTGCATGATGTCCTTAAAACTAACTGATACTGGAGCTGGGATCTCCGACTGCCCTGTCTGGTGACAAACATACCACTGAGTGACTGACTTTGTACAGAACTATTACTGATGATTATTCTTCCTGAGGATATTCTTGTAAGGCTTGTCTACAGGACTTTTCCTTTTTACGTATATTTTGATTTGTCAAAGTACTTCTGTCCTTTAAATTTAGTACACGACTAGTGCTCCTATTCATTGTCATCATATCCTTATATGTCTTAGCACTTTCAAAGGAAGGTTGAGTCTGTCTCCACCCCTATGAACTAATTTCTTTAAACTTAAAATTCTTATGTCTATTCAATCTATATACAGAGAATATACTATTTATTTTGCAGAAAGTATCCTTCTTTAAATTTCTTCTCAACTCAGACTATGGCTGTTCATCTGGTGCTTTCTAGATACATATAATATACATTAATGTGGATCTTATTAGGTTGGCCTGCTCAATCTATCCAGTGCTCCCAAGCTTTGTCAAAGCCACTGCACTCAGTCATCAGTACAGGCTGGGTTATGGTCTAACATGAATTGTCAGAAATACAGCTCTTGACAAGTGCTAAGTGCATCTTGCAGCTATTTGTCAAATGCCTTTTCTCATTATGTTCTATTTGGGTCTTATAAGAAGTTCCCTTGGAGATACTGGCTGTTTTCATCTTGCACCATCAGTAAAGAGTATAATAGTCTTTTAATTGATGCCTGGTGAACTGCAAATTTGAAAAATTGCTAATTTCTTGAATAGGTTCTCTCAGGGACATGATGTGTTGTATAAATGTAAAGTTATCTGATGAACATCACATTTTCAACATACCATTTGTTTCTGTGCTTCTGTTGTAGTTGGCCCAAAGGACGGAAGAAAATTAATGAAGAGAGCAGGGGTTTTTTTTCTGTGCTTGTACAAAGAAAAAACTAAAAGACTTGAGTAAATCCAGGATCTAGGAATATACAGAAATCAATCAGGTATTGTAGGTTGGAAATGTTTTCCTTTTTTTCCTGTAGATACTTGTAACTCCTACTGATAACATCCTCGCCTAGCTCTGGACCACTCTGGCACTGCCCACACAGCTCAGGCTGTCCCTGGTTCCCTGTCCTACTTGCCCACCAGAGAGGCTCCATCAGCACACTGCATGGCACAGTGCAGCGGGGGGTGCACGTTCATTCCCACAATGAATATTGGGCCAGAAAGGACATAACACTCCTGGCAACTTCCAAAGAGGTCTTTTTGGGGAATATGTCCCTTTCTGCCTATTTGCCACCCCTATTGATAGTTTGGGGGTTAGGGAAGGAGGTTGTGGGGCAGCCAATCCAAACTGCTTAGCAGCCAGCAAAAATCCCTTTTCCTCCAGACCATCCTATGAGGACCCTGAAGGATGAGGCCAAAGGAGCAGGAAGAAGGGACCCATGGTGCAGGCCCCATACTTCCACCTTCCTTCTTGTATTAGCATTAATGAAACATTAATGAAACATTCATGGTTCTCCCATCCAGCAGAGTTATAGCAGATAGTACTTTCTGTCTCGTCTACTGCCTACAGTAGGTGCACTGCAATGCACAAAGCTTGTTTATTTAGAAATTGTTCAATAGTCCCTAATTCAAAGTCGATTAGGAACTATTCACACTATGTTAAAAGTTGTGAGACGTTAAGTTTCACATAATGCTTCCTGAAAATTTCTGGTACCTAGCCTGTATTTCAGGAAAGAGTGTACACAAAGTCCCCAACTTTGCCTTTGCAATTTAAAAGCACAGACTTCATCAAGGGGAAACTTGAGAAAGTAATCCAAAAATAAGTCTTTCATAACTTTCTTTCAAAGTCAAAAGTCAACAAGTCTTACATACTATATTCTACAGGTGTGACTGTGCAATCCCCCACTCTTAACAACATTTATACTAAACTGAGCATGTAAAAGGTCCATCTGGATTCCCTTCAGCTTTTTCTTTCACCATTATTCAGCCTCTGTTTCTTCAATCTTTGCTAAACTGCTGGAACATGCCCTAAAATGTCACTAATAGGACATACATATTCTACACTGAAAAAAACTGATGGAGTTTGTAATACAAATACTGCCAACGACAGATATTTGCTGAGGCAAAGTCATGAGGCTCAATTTAGAAGCTGTAAACTGTTACAGGACTATAAATTCCTATTCCATTAATGTTGTGCCACACTTAAGTGGGGGGAAAAAAAACACCCAACCCTTGGCTTTCTAGAGCAGCTACCTGGATTTCGCTCCTTATAAAGATGAAATCATGGATGACTATGGTGCTTCTACAGCTGCTTCTTCTACCTGTGGCACTTAAAACTCTAGGTGAAAATCCATTTCCTTGGGTTTTTACTTGAACTGTAGATTCCTGAGCAAAATTTAGTATTTTTACTTTCACATGTTAGTAATTCTTATGAAAACAGACTGGCAAAATTGCAATTCAATAGAGACTTAGCTATTTACTAATGACTTACAGATTATTTTCCCTTATTAAATCATGCTCTTTCTTTGAGACATCGTAATCTGTCTTTCATAAGTCACAGGAAAGCCAAGCTCTAGCAAAGGAGAGAGGCAACTTTGACTCCAAAGGAGAAGAAATCATTCACTATGGGTACTCAGGCAGTATGTTGTGCAAAGAAGATAGCCTTTTTCTGCCTACGGTGATGCCTCCACAGATACCTATTAAGGCGTGTGGAAAATACACACCTGCCTTATTTGCAATTTGTAGTTAAAACCTGCCTATGGTGATGCCTCCACAGATACCTATTAAGGCATGTGGAAAATACACACCTGCCTTATTTGCAATTTGTAGTTAAAACAGGAGTGGAGAAAGAGTCACTTTTTTACCTCCGTGAATATTTTTGTATGCTAAAGGCCTGCCCAACACCTCCCATGTCTCATGGGTGACCTGCACAAATTATTATCTATCATTTGGATCTATTTCAGTTGAGTCACATCCATTTCCTGTTAGAATTAGTTTTCCCTCATGACTTGGTCTTCTTTCTGAGGCTGAAGATCAGAATGGAGCAATGACCCCTGTGCACCCTCAAACAAGATTTTTTTTTTTTTCAAAATAATGCATCTCATCATAATTGTCTGTGTTCTTATACTTTCTGTTCCTACTCTTTCTCACTCTGTACATAGCAATAACATATTTATTTAGTGTAAAGTCATACTGCTCAGCAGTAGGAAGTTAAAGATTAGTAGGCTTTCATTTTTTGCACAAGGTCCAACCTGGAACGCTAAAAGCTTGGTATTACCTGAAGTGCAGTATGTTCGTTCTACATTTTCTGTAACCAAGGAGCAAGTTGGTGAGGGTGAAGTGAGGCCCCTGTGCAAGCTGTGCATGTTATACAATTTCAGCTGAGAGAGAGAGCTGCTGTTCTTTATGTATGAGAAAGAGAGAAAAAAAAGAATTCACCAGTCTGAGATAAAATTCAGCAACAACCCAATAGGCACTGGATACTGTAGGTTTTATATTAGCAGCAGTCTCCAAAAATTCTGCTTGCTATTTGACTCCCATCCGTCTCTATGGTTCTACACAACTATTATTAAGTTTGAAAACAGGATAAAATATTAAGAAGGAGTGTGTTATTGCCAGGAGAAACTGTTCCCTTTAAAAGGCAGGGCGGGGGTTGGGTGGGAAGTATTTGGTTTGTGTATTTTTCAAGCAGTAGATTTTACAGAATCACAAGAAACAATCTGATGAAAAGTTTAGTTACTTGTAAATGAAATAATAATATTCATTAAAATTCAAGTCCAACACTCCAGAGGGCTTGCCTGCAGGACTTCTTGTTTGCTGATGCTGCAGTCTGCTCTGTAGGACCATCTATTCCATTTGAAAAGCAACTTGAAACTGAGGATTAGCTCTGCTTTTCCTACAAAAAAGAAGAACAACACAAAAGGGAAAGAATCAGTACACCAACTCACAGCTGATTATTGATATAAGGATGAAGAACACTGTGTAAGTGAACAGACAGTGATGCTGCTGAAAAAATCTTGATCGTTCAGTGGATATTTTCCTTTTTCACTTATCTCCATTTTAAAAAGCTGTAGAGTAGCCTGAAATCATTTATGTCTGAGGTCACGCCTACTTAGACTGAAACAAGCAGTCCTGAGCACTGAGCTGGGTCGCAGAAACTAACTTATGTAGGGACAAGGAGATGTATTAACTCAACAGAAACTTGCCTTTAAAGCCACATCTCCAGAGTCTGACTGCCGGAAGTGGTAGGATTCACTCTTGAAAATACATATGTGAGTTAGATGCCTCTCAACACCTTTCTTCATTAATATAGAATATTATGTGAGCAGTAGTATAATAATTCATCAAGAAGTCCTCTGACTGCAGGGAAACAGAAGTCTGTAGGCTGGTACTAGGAACTGTGAAAGCAAATGCTTTACACTTGCTCAGAAAATAGAAGAAACATTCTTAGAGGTGCCCTACAAGGCAAAGATGAAAGAATGCAAGATGGTTTTATCCCTGTTCTAGAATAAAGAAGACAAGTAGAGAAATAAACAACAACTTTTAAAGATATCAAGAATGTATAATCTAGCCATTTATAGACAAATCTGACATTAAACAACATGTTGACATGAAGTTTCACTATAAAGATATAGATATTAGCAGGTAAGTAGTGATATGGGGCATGGTACAGAATAGTTTTTGAAATACAGTTGCTACATTACTAACTAAAAAATCAGGGGTCTCAGGAGATGAGCTACTTCTTCTTCTTCTTCTTCTTCTTCTTCTTCCTCCTTCTTCTTCTTCCTCCTTCTTTTTCCAGGGCTTTCTTTAAATAAAAAAAAAAAAAAAAACATGAGTCTTTTTATAGCTCAGGAAAAAACATAAGGCTAAACAAGTTGGCCAGTCTAGACGTAACCATAGGGAACACTAAAGCCTCACATCTCCTTCAGAAGGAGAGCGAGTGGTGGCGTATGTGTGCAGAATCATAATAGTTACTGTCAGCCAGAAAATGTCGAAAGCAAATTATACATACTAAGAGTCCATCTGGAGAGGACCAGCCATGGAGCCAATACTCCAGGATGTGTATTTATAGCTGTCCCTAAAGGAAGACCCTGCTCCCACTGTCTGCATCCCCAGTCCCTCTCACAAAATTCTGCAACTAACGCCAGTGAAGTCAGGGTTTCTGACTGACAAAGGATGCTGGCTACAGCACGGAGAGGGCTTCTTCAAACCAATCAACATTAATTTTTCAGGAAGAACTCAAGACACTGACCACATTTAAAGATTCATTTTCATGACCCACAGGGGAAAGAAAATCACTTACAGTCATCCTATACCAGCTGTGTAATTAAATCACCCTATGGGGCAGATGTTTGAAACTTGGCTGTGATGTCATCAAGTATTAACATTAACCAAGTTTAAATATAAGTGTCTTCTCAAGATGGTTTTGTAGGCTCCATTTAAGTGACTGTGCATGCCATTAGACCTGAGAGGCATGTTGTTGCTGGAGATGCCTTTGAGGCTTTCTCCAGTTAATTTATTTTTTTTACTTCCTTATCTGCTTGGATTATCGCTTGACAGATTGCATAACTCTACCAAGAAAATCAGTGTGGCTCGGACAAAGTCACCTCCAGCAGGTAGCGGCCCTTCTGTTAAAAGTCCTTGCAACACCCAAAATGCTGTGTTCAGTTTTGGTCCCAGCTATATAAAAAAGATACAGACAGGCTGGAAAGTGTCCAGAGAAGGGCCACCAAGATAATCAAAGGACTGGGAAGCCTGCCATTCAAGGAAAGGCTGAGACAATTGTGTTTCTTCTGCCTTGAGAACAGAAGGCCTAGGGGAGACCTTATCACCACATTACAGAATTTAAAGGGCAGCTACAAAGAAGATGGAGACTCCCTTTGTACAAGGAGTCACATGGAAAAGACGAGGGGTAACGGGTACATGTTCCTCCAGGGGACATTCTAATTGAACACAAGAGGAAAATATTTCACAATGAGAACAGTCAACCATTGGAATCGTCTCCTCAGGGAAGTGGTGGATTCCCCAACATTGGACACTTAAGATTGAGCTGGACAGGATGCTGGGCCACCTTGTCTAGACCATACTTTTACCAAGAAAAGTTGGAACAAATGATTCTGAGATCCTTCCAACCTGATATTCTTTGATGATTCTTTGAAACCTTTTTCAAAATGGGTATTTCCTCTATTTCAACATTTCTTTGCCTTCCTTTAGTAGACCAAACAACAAAGTCAAAATTGTGTTTGTCACCCTGGAAGTTTTAGTCAAAATGTCCTCATATTCATCCAGTCTGTGTTTATATAGGCATACACATTTATAATAAAGCATTGCTGAGACAATAGTAGTTGTGAAAATACATGAAGATACTGAATGGTGCAAAAGCATTTTTGCAGTAAAGCATTTGATGCAATAAAGACAGGTGGGCCAATTTTGTTTGTGGGTTTTCCATAGTAGTTGTGTTTGGATTTGTTGCTGCAGCAATGAAGTATTTGTGCTTAGTAAACTACTACCTCTGGCATTATATGCTTAACTGTGGAATAATAAAATGAGAAGGCTATCATTTATTATGTAATCCTGTACTATAATATTTAAAGCTAACTATCTGAGGGTATTTCAGTATAGTGTTGCCATCATGGAGGACACTGAAACTGTTGAAACTGGGCAAATCTCACTCTTCCTGAAACTATGGGATGTAAGCCATTGCCATAATGTGCACTGCACCAAAGATGGCAAAACAACGGGAGCATGTTGGGAAAAAGTCATGGAAAGGGAAGGAAGGCTATGTGAATTCCATTTTTAGGCAGCTTGCACAGGTTTTGGAAAACTGTAGCCAGAAGCAAATGTGTGGTTTTATTGCTGGTGATCTTTTTAAATAATGGTTGGCTTTGCTGTCGTTTGTGATTGCCCAGAGAAGTGAGAATGACAACAGTGCTTCCAGGAACACCACTGTAGTAGGGCTGCATGAGCTTACTTGTTTGGTGATGTTGTGTGGGTTAATGACACTTCCAGGCACAATGGCAGAGAATGGAAATATTTCTGGCTTGTTCAAATGAACAGCGGGTAATGAACGACACCTCCAGAAATGATGGCACTCTGCTGTGTGGTAATAAATAGCTGAGACCTGAGCAAATAGCTAGTGAATAATCTCCACTGGGCACACAACATTAGAAGGAACATTCACTCCAGTGACCTTTTCATTAGGTCTGAAACAGTTAGTATCAGAAGTGCAGACAGTATTCTCAACAGGGGCTTCTGTAAATTCACTTGCAATCGTGTTCACTGTCTAACATAAGCTTCTGAAAGGCAGGCAGCTAATTAAAGCCAGAGGATAGTTTATCTCACCTCAAAGGTATCTTAGGTGCCTTGAGTCTAACTCAGTTGAGTTACATTGATGTGAAACCAGGGTCAGTGAGATGAGAATTTGGCTGAAAAATTCTGAGTGCGAGAACCGAGACTTGAATCATATCAATTGCTAAGACATGCACAGCCTGGGCTGAGGGCAGCAAAATATGCATCACAGAAAGGCTTTTGACTGCTCATGTCACAGCACCAGGCAAGGACAGTGTTTACAGCAGCAAGAGGGTAGTAGGAAAGACAGCAGACTGAAGCAAGGTGACTGCTCGTGCTGTCACAGCCTGTTTTGTAGGCATGCAGTGAACAAGCTGATGCAGTGACTAAGGAATACAGAGGATAGATGACTCTGAAGCTACGACTCTCAGAGCTGTCCTCTGGAGTGAAAAAGAGCTTGTAATAGCATATCACCCCACGTGCTCGCTCAGCCAGCCATCAGATGCAAAAGGTGATACAAAGCTGCCTTTTTCATGGGTTTCTTAAGGTTCTTAGCTACAGCTAGATATGAGCTTCTGTAACTCTGCAAGCTTGTGTTTTGCAATTTATAAAATGTTGCTTTTATTTTAGGCTAGAACAGTTCATCTGCAAAATCCTGTAAGAGGGGGAAAATAGTTGACATTCCCTTTGATACCGGGCATGTGATCTTTGCGTTACTATTTTGTGTACATACCAGGACTTGGTTCAGCAGGATTCTTTCAAGTCCTTTCTCTCTCCCACACATGTTCATGCAACAGGATGCTACTGTTTTAATATAAATTTTCCTTGCTTCAGAAGCCTTTTTTCTGGATGAATGGCATGATTTGCACCATGTCCACATTATCAGGCAAGCACTTGGAAAGCTATAAGATGCTGTTTGTGCACAGAGCTATAAATATCGACATATTTTCTTCAGATAGCTATCTCTTCAAGGTTGAGTTGTGAGAAACTTCCTTTTTGTGGCACAGCCTAGCCACAAGGACACCTTTCTATAGAGCTGATTCTTGAAATAAGGAGAATCTGTTCCAGGTAGCACACTAAAGCTGAAATTCTTGCTGTGGGAATTATATTTTTCCCATTACAAGGTTTATATTTACTTTGTCATGTAGAGAGTAAAATTGTTTCTTATGAATGTCCACCTAATATCTTCCCAAATATACTGAACCTTTGTTAGGGGGGACAAGAGAGTTAACTTCAGGCCATGTGGAGCCCACTCAGTAAGAACAGCTGGGCTGACTTGCTTTATAACATGTTTCAGCCTCCCTACATGTGAGGCAGCCTGAAATACTGATCCACACACGCAGCTTCGGCTTCCTTACTTCCTTTTTGGCATGGCTTTGTTTTAAGTACACAGTAAAAAAATGCTTCAGATTTGACTGTATAAATTGTTGGCAAATCAAGTGGCGAGATTATTACCAAGTGGCTGGCTGTGTTAGGCTAGTGCAATGTCTAATCGAGTGTTCTGCTGAGAAAGCAGGCTTTAAAAGTTGGGGAGAAAATAAAGATACTCATCACACTTGCAGTGTGGAACTCAATAGTCTTGGAGTTACAGATAGTTAAGATTTTTTACTAAATAATACAGTTGAAGAAAGACATATTTTTGATTAAAATTGCAATTTGCACAAAACAAGATGCACCTCATAGCAATTTTATGTGTTTCATAAGAAAACTTTCAAGACAATCCACAGGAAAAATATCATCTCTCAAACATAACATACTAATGGTTAAAATATATAGGATATTTGATTATTTAATGAATAAATTCTACCCTGGAAGGTTCTCCTTACATTTTTCATTTCTTTCCCTCTACCATCACTACCATCACTGCAACCACCAGCTTCTTCCAATTCAAAGAAGAGGAGAGTGCTGGATATAAAATGCTTAAGGTGTTTCCACTCTATATCTTTCATACATTTCTTATACTTCATGTCAACCCTTTAATTCTAGACTATTTTGTATCTTGCCATGTTTTTTCCTGTTTCAGTGCCTTTCACAGGATTTTTTAAGTGTAAGAATTAGAACATTTGATTTGTTTTTCTTTCCATCATGATTTTTTGTGATTAGAAAATGGGATCAGGCAATACAATCTGATCAGTAACCTGTCCCCAGTGATAAATTATGGTGTTCCTCTTAACACCTCAGTGTCTGGAGGGGGCTCCTTACGCCTGAAGAGGACAGACTGTTGTGAGAGAGATTGTTTTACCAATCCTGAAAATTTAACCTGTAGTTAATAATGTACTCCTATGAGAGACCGTGAAAATTAGTCTCTACCGTGGGATAAAACTGAAACCAGTTTTGAGTTTCAAAGCTACCAATGAATCAAGAAGAGTGAGAAAATACATTTGAGGAACCATTTCCTTCAAGTCTTATTCTTGCACAGAAACTAGGTTTCTTGAAATATATCTGCAAACTTTACTCCCTTGATAAAATTTATCAAAGCCTTTCACTTAAGTACTTTTCATGCATTTATAGGTTGGAGTATTTTTTTTACTTCAACTTTTAAGTGGAAAGAGAAAAAAGGGGAGAATAAATTTTCCTCAAAACTTTTCACAAAGTTTTTATTAATATCATTACATTTATTAATTTTTTTTTTGTCTACAATTTTAACTAAAATTAAACAACATCTTGCAGAAACATCTGTGGTAATGGATTCAGTTCAAAACTAACAGAAAGGAAAGTGCTTTAACATATTTTGCTAGCATCTCTAGCTTTGCGCACACTTGAGAAACTTGCATTGGCTCAAATTAAGCACTGGTATGTTATCTGAGCCTTACATAATACATGTGTTTCTTTTCTAAAGGGGTTTTGAGTTGGTCTTACAGTTTGGGATTATTGATAAAAGAGTACTACTTATTTTGGGCAACAGCTGGTGCTGGGCTATGTTGATAAGAAGTCTTTGCATAAGGGTAATGTATGATTTATTTGGAGGTTGGGTGGGTTTTTTCTTTTCATTTTTAACTGCTTCTTATCCAGCTTCTTTAATGATAAGACTTTGTCCATTCAGAAACGCATATTTTTGTTCAGGCTTCTTTTCTCTGTTGAGTGGCATGGAACAGCTGCTGGGGAATTCTAACCCAGAATAAAAGTGGCTTCCACTCCCTCCCTTGCCCTTATTCCTCCCAAAAAGAATTACTTTGCTTTGAAAGCACACTAAGTATTCTGGAATAAAGTAATATATATTCTATAATATAGTTTTCCCATGGGCACGGGGGCATGCTGAAGTTATTAGTGAAGAACCTTGCTACAGTTATTCCTGTTAGTTTTCCTATTCAACTTTACTTGCTTTGGAAGCAAGTCCTTTCCCCCTTCTTTTAGAGAAGAAAGTAAGTACGAGCAGATGAAGAGAGGGAAAATGGAGGTCGTCCATTTTAACAAGAAGTCCAACAGTTTCATGAATTACATGTCATAAAAGCAGGAGTTATGAGTTTGAAGAGTGTTTTTTCTTTTCTCAAGAAATATCAGCTCCTTATGATAGAGTAAACCAAGTGCAAGAATGAGAAAATTAGTTGACCAGAGAGCAAGATGAAAGATTTTGCTTCTTTGCAAATGGCTCTAGGTACGGAAATCCTCTATAAAATCCTTACTCCTCAACTGATAAGAATTGTAACTGAAGCAATGACGATGAGCCATGCAAAGCTGCCATATGGCATACTGAGTTGTTTGAGGAAAAGGATTCCTATTGTCTTATAAAAATATATCTTTTGTTTGGCTGTAGTATCTTAAGCTCTCCTAAACTGGACCATGCTCCCTGCAACAATCTGGAGTTTTATAAGACATTGCATTTCAGCTGAAATCAGGAGAGGTGCTACATGGTTTCTACTAATTCAATGTTCAATTCCAATTAGTTGGGATCTTGGAAGTTTCCTAAATGTGTTTTGGGGGGGAAAAGAAATAATTATATGTAGATGGCACATGACATCTTGCTGAAGTATTGGAGGAGACAGGTTTCCTTCTTAGCACCTGCAATATGTGGATGAAAACCACATCTTACTGGATCATATTTTGCAGGAATACACTGACCTGGGAGAAACCACTGTCCTAGAAGAAGGTTTCACTAAGATTTCTCATATCTCTTTTATTCTTTTTCTTCTCCGTTTTCTTTCTCCCTGCACATATTTCAAAGATTTTTCCACTGATGTGATAAAATGGTGGGACTGCTACATACAAGCTTATAAATTGAATAGGGTTTTTGACAGAATGTTTGTGTTAAGTTCCACTCCTGAAGTTGCTTTCTGATTCTGGTGGTGTGCTGGTACGAGTTTTCCACTAACTCCACTACCTCTAAGAGGAGCTATCAATATGAAATTATCTAAGGGGTATCACAAAAACTCTTGTGAGCATGGGTGCAAATTATTTCTCTTTGCTACCTCATTTTCACCATTCCATGCCCTGAGGCTGATCCAAAAGACTGGAATAAACCTCATAAATGGCATAATATTGTTTACTTACAAAACTGTTAAGATTAGAGGACACGTATCCTGCAGAACAGCTGATCCCATGGAAGACTTCACAAATCCCATGCTTACACTGACATGAGGTCAATACTTTTGACTTCTAAATGCAAATCAATGGAAAGCTGCACACTCATCCCCATAACAGTGTAGCAGAACTATGCAAAAATAAAAGATGCATGTGTGATAGCAGAAATACAAGAATGAGGGCTCAGATGACTGAGAATGCCAACCATTTTTTTTATTGATATAATTAAATTTTTATTTTTTTAAATATATCAGAGTTTTTATATAAAGAAACCATGGGACATAGGATTAATAAGGCTGCAGGTCAAAGTCAGTTTCAAATTCAGAGTATGATTTTTATGTGTTGCCTGTTTGATTTTTCAAAGACTCATCTTCCAGCTTTTGTGCCATGCCAGCACTGAAAGGTTTGGCGATGCCAGCACCACAAGATGGTGCTGATGGCTGGCTGTCTGGACCCATTATTTGTTTATGGCGGAGATCAGACAGGAGGACTTCTTATGCAGTCAGGCATGCAAACTATGCATACTCAACAAGAGATCAGCCAGAGGCCTCTAATACCTATGAGACCTTGACTACATAAGCACTGAGGAGAAACTGCCAGGCAGACTTTGGAAGCAGAAGTATAACCTGTAATTTGATGAGTCCAGAAGATCCTGAATGTTGGCTCAAACTCAGGTAAGAAGCAGTAAGGTATTAAAAAGCTTCTCAGTTACCAGAGTTAGAAGACTATTTAATTGCTCCCATTTGGAGTGGATTTTGATCATGCTGTTGCAATTTTACTGATTCCATACATTTGTTTCATTTTGTTCTCCCCAGCCCTCCATAAGCTGGATTAAAGGCTAATATGATTGATACATGCAAAAGGTAGAATTCATCAAGCACCAGATTGGGGTCAGAAGGAATTTCCATTAAAAGCAAACTGGAAATAACTTGAGGAAGCCTGAAGGAGGAGCTGAGGGGGAAGGAAGAGGGGGCTGAACAATGAAATATTTCTCCGGAGCTTTTGGAATGGATCACTCTCATATTCAAACTATAAGCAAACCACTCTGACACTGCAATTTGGACGGCTTTATTTCAATACAGTTTCGGAGGTACTCCAGTATTCTTTCTTAAGACATATAATGCAGCATGGAGAGGCCATAATTTCAGGTCTGATTTTGCTGAGGGAAAGAAATTGTCAGGAGCAGAAATCTGCAGGGGAAATTAAGACAGAAGACACCTATGTTTTATCCATTTCCACCGGAAGTAGAGAGCTCCAACCACTCCTTTTTTTGGAGTGTGAAGGGAGGAAGAATTTGTTTCTATTTATTTTTAGATAATTGCTTTCACGTGTTTGTTTGAACAGTTTTCTGTAATGTTGCACAGCCAAGGAATTTACAAATGCCCCTCTAGAGAGGTAACTCAAATAGATACAGCCTTTAATTGCAATATTGTTATAGGGCACACTCATTTGAAAGAGTAATGCACAAGCCCTTTAAAGCTCACTCACTGCTTTAATTTCCTTCACAGAAACGGTGCGTTACACAGGAGACATATATGGAGTGAGATACTGGACCATACGCTGAGCTGACCTAAACTATCATAACTTCATTTACTCATGATGCTAATGTAATGTGCACTGGATGAGAAACCGGCCATCAAATATGACTAAAACATTGCCAGCACTCTTTTCAGTTCTCCATAGTCATCCTTACACCAGTTTCATGGTAAACTCTAGCAAATCAGCCAAGAAGGGGATTTCCCAGTATCATGAACTAATGTGGTCATTGTGGTTTAGTAACTGGAAAAGCAGGAGAACACAGCTGAGAATATAGCCTACATGAGAACAAAGAGGGTCTGTTAAGGCTACTGAGTGAAAGAAAACTGTGAAGTTCTGGACATGGTTCACTTTAAATCATAACCACAAAACATTAATTCTTTTTTTCCATTGCGTTTTCCATTGTCATTGGGAAATTTCAACCAGGGTGCTCCCTGGATACTCCAGAGACTAGTTTTTGCTGGAATGCCTATTCTATACTGCACAATACATGGCAAGCACTTCATATGAATAGCCTTTTGCATCTATGGATGTGGAAGCAGGGGTTCGAGACAAGTTAATACTTGTTTGATATTATCATTTGTGTTATCACCATCTGGTGTACAGTTAAGAAAGTACCTAAAATTATTCTCTGTTACCACCTGGCATTTTCTGGCAGAGTGAAATATTGAATTTGGCCAATATAAGAACTGCACAGAGAAAGTTTAAACACATTCTGAGATTCAACTAACGCTGCACAGTCTGAAATGTCTTAAGTACTATATATGCATCCCAAGTGGAAAATCGGGGGGGGGGAGGAAGGGGGAGGGAAAGAAAGACATTTTGAAGAAATAGATTTGGAATTTCACAGATGATTGTTACTGGCTTTAATTTCTGTAGGAGGAATTTAAGTAAACAGAAACATAATAAAAGTTAGAATTTAAAAAGATGCAGTACCTTAAAACCAAGCATTGGTTTTGAGCATTGAACATCGGCTGTTTACTCTCAAAAATGCAATAAATCAGTGACTAATGAAAAAAAAATCTCAGTTTACAGATCAGATTAAGCAGTCAGTACAAATTTATTGCTTTTGGATTAAAAGTAATCATGCAACATTTGTAATCAACAGAAGAAAAAGAAAATGTGATGCTTGTAACCAGGAAGGAGCTGAGTTAATTGCTACATATGTTTATGCACCCTCAGTGAGACTAATCATTCCTGACACACAGGTATCAGGTCACAGATGTTATTTTATTCCAGTATTTCTACCCACACACACTTTTGTTTTTAAAATGAAAAACCTTTTTCTGGCAAAGTTAGTAGTGAAGAGAAAAAGCATAATGTTTCATTTTAAAGTCTGATAGGAAGCCAGTTTAGGGACATGATTGCAGCACATTATGCTGTGAACTTGGAGACCTCAGCTGTGGAATGAATCAATCTGGATTCCTCAGCCCCCTACTCAGCGCCGGGGAAGGGTGGGACTCCATTGCTTCACTTTCAGCATCCCTGGCAAAGAGCTCCTGGAGCAGCCTTCCTTTTGGCCCTGGGGAAAAGGCCCTAGCAGTGTCAGCCTTCGGAGAAGAGGAGCAGTGCTCATCAAAATGAATAAGTTAATCAAGTTCATGAGAAGCAGAGTTAATATAAAATGGGCAAAAGCAAGTGATCATGCTATGCATCTTACATACAAGGTGATGCTATGTGTCTCTTGATGGAGAGAAGTTTTCAAGGACATTTACAATCCTACAGTTTGCTTTCATAAGTCAACAGGTGTGATATATTTTATGGTCCTTGCTTTATGCCTATTAATAGGGAGATATGCTGTGTAATAAATAGAGACCAGTGTTAAATTTAGAGGAGGGGGAACCCAAATTTGCTTGTTTGTTTAGCTCAAAACAAAGGTGAGTGAATGAGGGAATAAGCTTACATTAATATTGTATTAATTTTTTTTTCCACTGAGACCAATAGACATAAACAAATGAGTTCTGCCTGAAATGAAATTCAGCAGGTGACTATTAGAGAGTTCAGATTTTCCCATTGGGTTGAAACTTCTGTTGTGGAAATTGAGAACATAAATGCATAATTACTCCAGATTTCATGAATCTGATTTAACTCTGTGTGATTTAGTAAAAGCTGGAAATTGAAACAATTCTGCTGACTGGCTTATTTTGATTCGTGGTGTGAAATTCCTATTCCTTCCTGGAGTTTAAATAGTATTTGAAATATGTAAGACAGGGAAATAATAGCTCAAGTTTGACAAGAAGCCCATTGAACTGTGATTCTGTACTGATAAAATTAGGATACACATCAAAAGCACCAAGTGCATTAACTTTTGAAATCAGTTTAGTGTGAGAGAGAATGGCATGTCACTGCCCAGAGCTATGTGATCAGGTCACTGGAGCCTGAGGGAAAGCCCTTGTTCGAAATGTGAATTACAGAGAGCTTGGATAAATCTACTTTTTTATTATTTTTTTTACTCTGTTTCAATTGAAGTCTCTGGCTTCCTTCACAGGGAATAGTAAAAACCCCAGAAACCTCTCATTTGGAACACAGGGCAACTTTTTAGTTTGACTTGGTTAATAAACTATGTAAAAACAATACTGCTAGGAAGGAATTACGACCACCATCTAGTACCATGAAGGAGGATTTGAAGAAAAATTGAACCCTGTTATTTGGGTGTGAACCAGATCCTGTAACCCGAGTTACAGGATTTGGTTATAGACTGAAGCTTGATGATGCAGCAGGTTCCTGGGAACCGCCCACTAAAAAACCAAGATGGGCCTCTCTGTATCCCAGAAGCTCAGCAGGCACTTGCAAAAAGAAACTTGTTTTTATTAATATACTGATTACAGCGAAAAACAGCATTTATTTGTGTTAGTGTATAGAGACCCATGCTGACAGCACATGTTCTGCCGTGCTAGGAGCTGCACACTTACTGAGAGTCCCCGAAAGATCTATTTGGAAACATGTGGTTGGGGTTATGGGGCTTTTCACCACAATTTGTTTCAGAAAATGAAGAGAAGGCTGGAGCCCGCTTCATTTTTATGTGCTGTAACATCCAAACACGGTTTGGGAGATGTGCCACCTCGAGCACATTGGTAAGGTTAAGACAGCTTAATTTGCTTATATAGAAAAGCCTAAACCCAGACCTGGATCCACAGACTTAGAAAGCTAAGGGGGCAAGATGGAAATGGGTGGGACAAAGTTAATAACTGGTATCCACAGAAGAGAGCTGAGAAGACTTAGCCTCAGTCTTTATCATTTAACTGTGTTACAATCTGACCTGTTGGAATCCCAGAACTGCTCACAGCAGCGAAGCTAAAGATTTGCATAAGTGATTTCAGGAATGGGGCCTGAGCTATCTACCCAGCACCATGAAGGAAATAGGTAGCAGTGTTGTGAATTCAACCTGGATTTCCTGAACTTCCATTCGGCCCCTCAACCAGATGACTCCTTCAGAGAGAAAATATTTCTTTAAAATAAATCCAGAATTTATGTCATTTAGAATTACATCAAGAATATTTTGGAAATTTATTGAATCTGAATTTTTTTCTTATGGACACTTTGAAATTATTTTCTAATCACAGAACACTTCTTTAACCCTACATTTGCGTGGTTTCTGCCCTAACATACCAAGGGGCAGCATCACTTGAAACTCTTTTGTTAGCAGCTAGAGAGCAATGGGTCGGAACTCTTACTCTTCCTGAAGAACTACATTCAAGTAAGCTAACAAATATGCTGGAAAAACAAGGGAAACATTTTGAAAGATAAAATATTTCAAATACTAGCAGATGAAACACTTATTGTGAAAAAAGAAAAAACCTTAGGAATGAAAAAAAAAATCCAGTTTGTTATATCGTAATTAAATTATAGCCTTGGAACAATCTATCTATTTTCTTTCTGAGAATATTTTCAAGCAGTTGTTTTTGAGCAATTTTCCTTGTATGAATAATCAGTCTTTTGAAGCATGACTCCAGTGTAAGGTCAAAGTTGTTTTTTATATTCTCCAAGCAGCTGAATTGCTCTCTGCTTATGTAATACAGATGTCAAGCTGCTTGAAATACTTGTGCATTTTTGTGACTGCTAAGAAAAAGCAGCAAGTACTCTCTACAGCATTTCGTTTAGTCAATTTGAAATTTTGTTTTGCACTTTAAATGAATTTTTAAATCTCACCAAGCTCATGCTTGTGCAAAAAAATGTCTTCCTTACAAAGAAAATGCAATAAGTGCTAAGCTTTTAGCAATGACTTTTTGTCAGGATTTAACTGTGCTCACAGTGGGGTAACAACGTTCCTCGATTTTTAGTGAGCAAATTTCAGGCAATTCAGAGTCTTACCTGAAATACCTTGGAATCTGACTATCAATTGAAAGTTTTTTTGTTGTTTTGTGAAACACGTGCAGTTAAATCTCACCTGAGAAAACGAACTTTTGGTCCCAGTGAGCCTGTATAGGTAATGTACCATGGAGGTTACGTAAGTTTTGTCTTTTAAAAGACATAATAATAATAATAATTATAAAATTAGGAGAAACAGGAATTGTATATGGCGTGTTTCAGCTGGGGCAGGTGGGAGAGGAAGATCAGATATATAGGCTGTATCCACTGATTTGTGTAAGCTTTGGAGTTTGCCTGTAATAGACCAAGACCAAATTTACAGCACGGCTTCAGAGGTGGGCTTGTACAGCTCATGTAAGCAGGGCCAATGCAATGTCTACATGACCAAAAGGCTTAATCTAAGATAATTGTTGCTATTGTTAGGGGTCCAGACCTAGCCTCTGGCAAATTGCCATTTAATAGTGGTTAGACTGCTCCTAGTCACACAGGGCTATTCAGTATATCACATGGAATTAGAGGCTCAGATTTCCACTAGCTGAAGGATCTTTGCACAGTTGTCTGCTCTTCTGTGTAGATAACTAAATTTTGCACTAAGACAGTAAATTTTCTCCCCTCTCTTCCCAAATAATGAAATTCTAGAAAAACAGAACTAAGAAGTTTTCCAGAATCTCATAGATATCAGTGGCAAGAGCTGGAAATAGAAAACCAGTTTGGTGGTAGAGCTACAGAGCTTTCAGCTATAACAAAAAAAAGCTCCTTATTTTTCACGACTAGAATATGTAGTGTGTTATGTTAACCTGACATCCACATTAACAGTACTTTCACCTGTCTTAATGGTAACAATTTGATCTAAACAATATAATTGTAAACAATATAATTGTAAACTATACTTTCTCAAGAGGACCTAAGAGTCAGATATGTGACAGATATGTACATTTAATCTCATCAACGATCACAGAAATTGCAGCTGCTTTAGTAATCTGTTTTATTCATCTTCCCCTCATCTTCCTCTTAGCATGAGTTTGACTTTGACATGAAACTAAGGAATTTGAGTTGGAAACTGTTACTGACGAATTTCTCAGTGTTGTAATTTGTATGGTTTCTGTCCTCTTTCTAGGTAATATTCAGCTCAAAATGCATCTGCAATGGTACACAAAATCTCGCTTTTAATTTGGGAAGTAATGCAGCAGAACAGTTTCGTTTCATCACAAAGAATCTTACTTAGCAAGGTGTATATTCACAAAAAATGCCTACATTTGGCAGCTGAATTGGAATTAAATAATAATATCTGAGCCATCTATCTCCACTTTGGACAAATTATAATGTTTTTCATTTTCTTTAAAGAACATTTATTTGGAAAGCAGATTTCTTCATAATCTGAGCTTTCCTATCGAAAACTTGCATCTCTAACAGGCAAGCTGTATTTGTATAACAACCTAAAATATGGCTCATTTCTTAGCAAATAATGTACAGAAAGCAGTATCTATCAATTCTGAAAAGTCCAAAGGAATAGAATTTGCCATAGCTGAAAGTATGTAGAAGGAAACTAACTTCAGGAATAAAAAATTGACCAAGCTAGGGCAATGACAGGATTGCAGAAGAAACAAGCTCACAACTTGAGAAAAAAAGCATTGTTGCCAAAAATAAATTAGAAAAATCAATTAAAAATGTAAGAATGGGACATATGGGTGGACATTCTGAAGCAATATCCAGAGATATAGGGAGAAAATCGAAATGGAAATAGTAAAAGGGGGTGTGATAGTGATACTGTCCTCATTTAGACCTTGAAATAAGACATGCCCACATTAAGAGCCTGAATTCTGTACATGTCCAATACAAGGAACACTGAAATTGGCTGTCTAGATAGTTGACTAAAATAAGACTAAATATAGCCTGAAGTATCTCTGAAAAAGGGTCTTTAGGAGAGTCTGGCTGTGAGAAAGAAGCATACTCTCTCAGCACTAATA
Organism: Tringa tobata; assembly: GCA_033628505.1. NCBI lineage: Eukaryota > Metazoa > Chordata > Aves > Charadriiformes > Scolopacidae > Tringa > Tringa tobata. The sequence goes on along the minus strand of JAHREE010000574.1, from coordinate 2,098,964 downwards.
GGCTGATGATGTACACTGCTTAATGGTATTTGGTTACTATAATCTTTGCATCTATGGAAGGAAATGGCAGAAGAATAGACTAAATTAAATTGGACAATGAGGAAATAAATAATGAAAACTAAGATGGTAGATATGAAATAGAATATATGCTCAGGAGATTTAAAGGCAACAGAAAAGACAGTTTAGGTGCTGATTTGAGAATTGTTGGGTTTAAGCAAGCCGTTTGGCTATATGAAGTGAGAAAGTAGACAATAACACAGAGAGCACAACAATTTAGGAGTGTAAAATAGAGGATAATATTTGAGTCAAACATGTCATTAACAGAAGAGAATTGGGAGGGGAATGGAAACACAGAGGAGTGTGGTTTTCTCTTCAAAGCAAACAAAAAGTTAATACAACACAAATGAATGGGGGGAAAAAAAAAAACCAAACCTGAAGAAAGGCCAAAACTTTAAAGGGAACTTAAGTTCCCATATTTATGAGATTGCATCACGAATACAATTTGAGCAGGGATATTTCCCACTAAACCCAAAACTTTAAATGATAGTTCTTCAAAATGTTTTCCAATGCTTTACGTTTCCTGTAATGGAAAATGTTATCCTTCATTAAAGGCCAGCTAGACTGTCAGTATTTTCCATCATCCTCTAGGAATGATGGAATTTCTACTAGGTCTATATTATAATTTAACAATGTTCGTGATCTTCATTTTCCCATCAATCCTGAAGAACTATCCCAATTTTCCTTTTTTTTTTTTTCATCAGTATGGAAAAGACTCCTTTCGTCTGCATGGAGTCCAAACCGGGAACACTTGCCAAAAACTCAAAGAAATACAAAAAGAAGTTAGGAATAGACATGACTGTTCTGTGCTCTTCCCCTGACCTCAAGTCAAACTGACAATAGAAACATATGTCTTTCTGAAGCTGTGACTATCATGTATTCTGTTACTGCTCATTAATCCTATTAAAATATCATCTCATAAACCCTAGTTCATTGGCTTAAGTGCAAAGAAGCACTTGCTTTGAGAAAGTCCCTTCTCCAGACAGTTTTAAGGAAACCAGAGATGGAACGAGAGATTAAATTTCACAGTGACTTAGACTCCCAGGAATTGCAATATGTGTGCTTGCCTCACAAAACCAGTCCTGACGCTTCAATTACATTAATTCTGGCTTTCCTTGAGCACAAGACATTGCATTCAGCACACAAGTTCTTCAGTAAACTGTCACTCTTTATGGTACCTCACCTGCTAAGCCACTGTACATCATCAGAACAGGCATTTCTTTTTCCTTTGTCATACACAGCAAATGAGTAGCACATGAGAACCACTCTCAGCTCTAACACGGTCCAGACTATTACACGCAAGTGGTAAATTATTCCGGCTGTTATACTGGCTCCCTGACATAAGCATGTATTTCTCTCTCAGTTTTGGGCATGAAGCAAAGCAGCAGTTCTGAATTTTAAGTTCATTAAACCATCAACAGAGTTGCCTTTTGAGGGCCTTCAGTGGAAAACTCGGCTTGCTTATGTTTAGGCACCTGTTGTAAGAGAATTGACCTAAACTAACAGGTGGCAGATTCACACAACAAAACAAACCTTAGCAAAACAAAACAAAATAATTATATTTCTTCAGATATATTACCTTGCTTAGCTGTGGAAATCTCTGTGGACCCTAAGAGTTTACACAGGTTGAGAAAGCAACTGAGCAAAGTCCTGGAATAAAAAGCCCACTGAAGGTCATTAAGCGTAAGCACATTAGTGAAGACTTAGGTGATCTCTCAGCTACAAATTGCCAGAGGCTGAAAACGAGTCCTGAAGGGAAGTATCCCTACACACCCACTCTTACGCTCTTTCCTACACCTTGTTCAGAGTGAAATAAAGAATTTTGGACAAAGATTTGCTGTCATCTCTTGCATTGTTATGTAAGAGAACTTCTCCAAATGGTGAAAATTTGCATAAGGGGAAAATGTCTTAATCAAGTAAATTGACCCCTTTCCCATTCTCTGCTACATTTTGTAATTGGCTGGTTTCACAATGTTCAATTTTCTAATACAGCTCCTTTAAAGTAATAAACAACTCTTTTTGGTAACGTTTAAAGACAATTAACTGAAAGTCCTATGGGATTCCTGTTTTTCTAGGTTGGTATTTAAATGAGCCTTTTAGGGATACCAGCACCAAGCAGAACTGTGCCATCTGCTACTCTCTGAACAGCTTTCCTTTTCACTCTCTGCTCCGCTCACTTGCTCTTATTGCTGTCAAATGCCCATGAGCAAGCTGCCTAAGTGAGTGCAAGTGAGCACAATAGGGTATAAAACCATTAAGTGACACAGAGAGAAATGCAACATCAGTTCAGAAGGGAAGGTGCTGGCAAAAATAAATTCTCACACTCTAATTTTCTTTTCTCTCTTTCATTCACAATATCTATAGGTAAAGTTTGAAATAGGAATAGAATGCACCTCTGTTGGATATCTACTTCCTAAATGAGCTCAACTGTTTTATATATTATTTTATATATTATATATAATATTCACACAGTTAATTGCAGGCATTTCCAAGACTTAGCTAGTTAGTCATCTGTGTTTGTGTGTTTGATTCATTGTCTTTTGTACAGCTTTTACTTAGGTTTTACATAGCAAGATGAAAAAAAAAAAAAAAAGTTAATGTTAGAAAGCATAGTCCAAGAACTAAAAAGAGGCTACAGCATGAATTAAGTTACTGGAACACTTCTGTGGAGTTATAGGATTTCTGTAACTTGACATTACATAAAGTGTTTTTGTCCTTTTGTCTTCTAGAGAGTTAACATGATTAAATTTTTTTATCTGGCATGCCTTTGCACTATTGAATCTGTGTGAAATCTCCCTAAATTCTCTTTATGCCTTTCCAAAAAATAATATGAGCTTTTTTAACACGGTCTTTTCTAATGTCTGGAATGTGTTTTCATTTTCTAAGTGCTTTTCAAGGTTGCAATTCATTAACTAAGAAAGTTTTGGTTACGAATGCAAATCTCAAGAAATGAACCCAAGTGAGTAGAGCAAGGTCCACGTATGGCATGTCCTGTTGAAATCTGAGATCTTTCTAACCGATTTCATTCTAGATGCTGTTTTTGAATCCGATACTGTGAACTTCTTCCCTTTGGCAAAGTCAAACTGATAAATGATGTCACTGAAATGAAACTCCAGCACGTGTAAGCATGGAATTTCTATTACTGCCCCCTCTAACTCAAAGGAGTTTTTCACAGCAGAGCCAGGAATGGACCCACACACAGTACAGGGGAAAATTGAAGCTGTATGCTCTGAATTTTCCCCCATGAGCAGTGTGCATGAAATTTTGTGATTAAAGGCCAAGTGGAGAATCTGGTTGAAAACTGGATAAGCTTAGCACATGGATTTAGCGCATGCAATTCTCTCCTTGCTTGAAATAATGCCTGTGAGAGCTGACACTGTGGGAACCGTCCAGGAAGAAACTGGGAATGCTCATTGCAAGACGAGGGCATACCTTGCTGCCCTGCTGTTAGGCACAGTCACTCTGACCTCACTGTCCTTCAACTCCTCCCACTGATCCTTTACTGCTGCAGAGTGAGCAGAGAAGAAATTTGTGACTCTACTAGTATCTGCACATAGCTACACATGCCCTGTTCACAGTCTATGATATTAATTTACAGCAGTGGTAAAGATGTATTTTCAGATAGAGGTGATGGGCAGGTATCTGGGGAAGCAGAAGGCCTTAACTTCCTGCAGCTCTTGAGCTTTTTGTTCCTCTACCATAAGCTGGCATCCAGCCTACCAAGGCAGTCATTGAAACAGCATTTTGGTTGAAGTGTTTGGACAACGAGCTTCCTTGTGGTACTTGGAAACCTTGTTATCAAGGAATGAACTGAAATTCAAAAATCTGTTAGAGGAACAAGGAAAGAAAACTCCCAGGTTGCTAGTGAATATGTTCCCACTGAAGCAAAGTTGAGCTCCACAGCCACTGGGGGAAGAGGTAAGCTTAAACCAAGAACACTGCCCTGGGGCCAAACTGAAGAGAATATTCAGCCACCCTCCTCGTAGAGTGTTGTCTGAACATGTCCAGTACTTTGTAATACTGAACACACTATATATTTTAAAAGAATACCCTAAAGCTTAAGTCTATGCATTCAAATCTTTGCTGCACTTTTTATCTTTGCATAGTTTTGAAGAACACCAGCATTAACAGCCTCTCAGTAATGAATTTAGACGTAGCTAATCAGTCCATTATGCAGTAAGCTTGGCATTTAAAATCCTTAAGTGTGCCAGTCTAATTTTGGCAGATAATTTTCCTCTTTAGTGCATTTTTACAATTTCTTTTCAAACCAGCTCTCGAGATACACAAGCTCCCCCAATGCCACTTCCAGTGTAAATTATCAGCCTTTCCAGATTTAGGCACTGGAGATCAAGCTTTGCAAAACAGCCCTACATAAAAGAAGGAGAAATAAAACTCTGGGATTTGCAGAAAAGAAGTGTTTAAAATTTATGTCTTAGCAGCATATTGGGGCTAAGCAAAAAAATATTTTTGGAAACTTTCTTTTCTTGGAAATGGAAATAAATTGTCATTTCAGTAATACCTCAGGGAGGAAAGAGAAAAGTTTCTTTCAAATTGTCCTTTGGAAATTAGAAAATGCTATTTTTAATCTATCCCTTAACATTCGCTAATGTCCATAGAAGAAAACTCATATGCTGTACTCCTGTTTTCCCTTTTTCTGGTGACTAGAAATAATTTCTGTAGCATAAAGACTGTAGAGTTCTGCATAGATGCATTTCAGTGGAGATGGTCACTTTCTTAAAGGCATGGATGGTATTGTCCATATGAGATACAGATGGGTGTAAAAGGAAGCCAGATCAGCCACAGAGAACATTTGGACCCAAAAGAATGTTTTATCATATGCTTGTTTGTTATTTTGAGCAAAGAAGGAACATCTGTCTTTAGAGGAAAGTCAATCATAGTGTAATTAGTTCAAATATATATTTTTAATTTCTCTTCAACCTTTTCTAGGTGTCAAGAATAACATACAGATGACATAGTGTAATCATCCAGCTAAGGTGTAAAGTCTCAGAAAAATGCTGTGTGGGCTTAGACACTGCATATTTAGAATTATCCTGGTACTTATCATGGAATACTGACACCTGGAATAGTGTCACAGCACTCAGGAGTAAAATTAAAAATACAGAAACTGGAATACATTTCCCTTCTTGGAGAATATTTTCCCTTTTTTTTTTTTTCAGATTTACATTTTATAAGTCCACATAATAAGGTTTATCTAAAACTCAAAGTGCACTGCTATTTCAATAATTGATAGAAGCGTATATCCAGTACCTGAACCATCCCCAAATAGAAGTTATTTGTTGAAAACAAATTTATTTTTAACTGTCTAGAATATTTACTTCAGGGGCGTGATTCAGTCACCAAATGCCATTTGAGATGCTGCACAGCATCCATCAGCACAGGGCAGGCAGATGCCACACAGTGTTTGCAGGAGACCTCTGTCCTTGAGCACAACAGGATGCCATAAAGGATACCCTCTGGTACTGAGTACCCATGTGTAGGAAAGCAAGTGGAGCCCTGGGTATGCTTGTCCATTAGTAATTCACAGATTTGTAAACACATACAATGTCTGTCTGAAAATACCCTGTGGGAACTAAACTGGCCAGACATAAACAAAAATGATCAATGTTAGTCAATTAAAAAAAAAAACAAATAATCATCATTGCATGTTTCTGCAATAAGTTTCAGTGGCTCTTCCAATTTCTGTTTCCCAAGTCAGAGTGCTTATTAAAAACGTGCATTTTTCCCTTTGCTGACTTCCAAGAAAAAGTGATCCAAAATAAATCTCTTCAGATTACTTCAAAGTATTGATTTTTTCTGTATCTGAGCAGCTCTAGGGGCATAGAAAAACACAGAAGACGGCTTCAATGATAAAATGACTACTCAATTATCAGCTTTTAAGAAGAGTATCTCCGCGTCCAAGAACAATTATGAGGAAAAAAAAAGACAAAATGTTGCGTGGTTGGGCAGTAAGTGTAGTGCTGCATTAATTTCTGAACTCCTTCTGTATAGGACAGTTTGGTTAGGAATTCAGGTTCTCAAGGTTGACTGAGATTTCCTCTTGTTCTGAGAGTACTGTCATAGTTTAACCCCAGCCAGCACCTAGGACCACACAACTGCTCACTCAGTTCTCACCCTTCTCCCTGAGAAGGGCAGGAAAAAGATGGAGAAAAGAAGGGGAAAGGAAAAGAAAAAAAAAATAGAAAAAAAAACCACTAATGGGTTGAGATAAAGACAGTTTAATGGAACAATATCAGAAACGGAAAATATCAGTAATAACAAGATTAACAATGACACAAGTCACTCTCACCACCCAATAAACTGGTAAATTTGCAGCCTCCTGAGCAGTGATCACAAATTCCTGCCCCCTGCCCTGACCAACCCCCAATTATATGTATGTAAGGAGCACGACATCTATAGTAGAGAATATTCCATCAGCCATTCCATTGTTCTGTTTATGCTCCTTCTCAGGTTCTATGGGAAGCTGAAAAGAGTCCTTGAAAAGTATAAACATCACTTAGCAACAACTAAAACAATATGTGTTATTGACATTTCTTTCACTAGAAAGAAAATTATCTCTTTCCCAGAAGAAACCAAGACCTGTACCTACACTAATAAAATTGGCTGGGAGAGAAAATAAGTTACCTTTTCCTGTTTAATCACCAATGTTGATCAGCAAAACTGATCACCCAAATGTTTACTGCTTCCGTGTCAGATGATTCAGTTAGATTTCTGCCATACAGGCTTCCTGAGCTCTCTGAAGACTCATAATGACTTTAACTTCACCATGTTACTACCAGGACATTTCTCTGATTAGTGCTGGGAAGATTTTAATGGAAAGAAACACTAACACTTATGTATCTGCATAAGATCCTCGTCTTAATCTATATTCAGGATACAGAAGTTTGTACTATAAATGCTAGAACAAAAAGACAATGTTTTATAATGGTGTTTCATCACTGTAAAGTAAGACATTACCAGGAAATTATTGCACTTACTCTTCAGTGGTACTGGTAAATGTGAAATCACAAGTCCAGCTGTAGCACTGGAGCAGTGCATCGGGCCAGATGAACATTTGAATGTGCCGTGCTGGAATCAGAGCAAGAAGAAGGAAAAGAAGTTGTCTAATACAGTGATCCAGTAATTTCCACATTTGGTTTGGCTGCTACTTTACTGTGAGAGCTGTTTCTTTGCCTTATAGCTGAGACAATCTTCTACCATCTGTATGAGCATGGAAGCTATTCAGAATGGGCAAGTATAATTGGGTCAAGAAATCTGAGCCATAGGACAGGATTTAGAGACAAGTAAAACAGCAGTTTGGCTGCAGCCTGCCACCACAAGGCCATTGCATTTTCAAATTGCAGTACAACTGCCACTATATTTTTATTTTATTGATTAGAGTTTTAATGTTTAGTAACAGTTCCATACATACAGATATACCAGATGAAGCATCATATTCCAAAAGACCCAATACAGTTGACCCTGACACTCTTTAAAGTGTTAATACTACTCAAAGATATATGTCATTACACCATTAAGGAGAATCCATCCAATTCTACAGTCTACAACTTACAGGGAGCAAGGTTGTGAGGACCTGAGAAAGAGGGCAGGAACTAGCTTGCTCAAAGTTCAGGCAGATCTTTGCCAGGAGGTTTTGTATTTTGTGTGCTTTGGAGGCCGTTAAAGACTTTGTGCCTATGCAGCTTCTACAAGGACAAAGCTAACTCCTTTCTATGCAAGGATCATCCTGTCAAGTGCACATCTCATGTTTTTGGCCCACCATGTATTTTTTTCCCATGCAGAGCGTGGGTCATCTGTTACATGATTCAGATCTTTTCTGCAAGGAAAGCAGAAGTATCTGACGTTGTTTGCAATACTCTTGTTGATCAACTGTTCCTAATTTGCCCAAATTGTTCCTTTTTCTAGCCCCTTTTTCCTTTGTTCTGTAATTAGGCCCACATGTTCCTATTTTTAACTCTTCTAGTCCTCGGGCGCAAAACATGTTTTTGATTGTAGATGCTGCCCTTCTTTGAACTTTTGGCTCCCTGACTCAGCTGCTGAGTATCCCAGCACTGAACTACCCTGGTGCCACACGTGGCTTTGCCACGCTCACTCTCCGCAAGCCCGGTTTGGGGCTTTGACCACCTCAGCACCCCATCACAGCCAGCAGGAGAGAAGTCCAACGTACATGGGAGGGCAGACTGGACTGCAGTGATGGAGGTCACTGTCCCCAACTGTCCACCACTTTCATCTCATCATTAGGGGCTGATGTGAGCCAGGGCCTTCTCAGGAAGAACAGAATTTCAGCTGTTTTAAGTCCTCTGACTCTTTATGTTACTTGTAAGTGTTTTTGCTAGTATCTTGCTGTGTGTAGCCATGAAAAGTGAATTTGAAAACAAATGGAGCCATTACAGGACAACTTTGCAAAAGAGAAGCAGCACCTGACAGGAGCAAGGTGAGGATAACTGAAGAGAGGGAATGGGAGGAATTGTAGCGGAGGTGAGCAAATAAAGCAAAACGGAGGTAGAAAGTGGGAAACAGTACAGTGAGGGAAGAGGGGAAAGGATGAAGAGGGACAGCAGCACTATAGTAAGCACAGAACAAGGAAAGAGATACTGGGAAGAAAAAGGGAAAAGCAAAAAAAGATACAATGGAGGAAAAATAGAGAGGAAAAAAAAACAATCAAGGGGAAATAGATACAAAGTAATCTTTGGAATACATATCTTTGCTTTGAAGTAGACAAAAAGCCTGAAAGATTTTCAGGCTGCTTATAAGGCTGTTCCAATGATGCTGCTAGCAGCACCCTCGCGGGCTCCAATACCCCTCCAGAAGGTGCAGTCCCAGCCAGGATCGCAGGTTAGATGTGCCTTTGTGCTGGACATCTGGCTCAATAGCAGCTGATTTAGGAACCAGTAAGTGCAGGGTAGCATGGGAAGGATCTAACTACATGATCAGAAGTAGGAAAACTGAAAACAAAAGGGAAAGCAGAAAAGGAAACCCACAAGACCGTTAATCCAGTCTCAGAAGCTGCATGGCCCCGTGCTTAGCATTACTCATCAGTCTGTGGGAGGAGTGCTGTGGTTATATTTTTGTCTCTTGAGGTTATTGGCTGGGGACACTGTCACTCCTGCAGAGAGGCTGTGCGTGTGTGGAGCGCGGGCTTGGGCCAGACCGTCCCGTCCCATTCCATTCCTGCTGCTCATCCAGCTGCTGTGATCTTCCTCGTAAACAAGTTGATTATTTGTTTTGGGGTGGGTTTTTTTTTCCCTCTTGCTTGCTTCCAGATCCCCGTTTCTTTGAACATAACAGGAAGGATATCAGACACCTTCAAGATTTGCATTTTTTCCAGTTAGCATGGTGTTTTTCCTACTTATTTTTCATAGAAGGAATAAGGAAGAAAATTTTCCAATTGCTTTTTTTATTTCTTTTCATTAGTCACTGTGTCATTGCCTGTCTATAGCTGTCCATTACAGCCTTATTACTTGTCTCCAGCAGAGTATAAATAGTCTCTGTTTACCTGGTTCCTACTTTTGTTCCTACTTAAAACATTTCCAGTAACCTAAGGGATGTCTGCATTTCATTGTGGGTATCATACCTGTGTTACAAAAATTACTAATGAAAGATCACATAAAAAGAGACACTTTTGTCTCATCTTGTGGTGGTGTACTATGAGCAATTCCCTCATTGCTGTCTTTCTAAGATGGGACCATATGTCTGTCATGAGTACATGACAGACAGAAAAAACTGATACATTTTTCTTTGAGACACTGTTTATTAAAGATTGCATATAGCATATATCTTTACATTTAGTGAGTCAGGCATATGCTTGAAGATCCTTTTAGGAAAAAAATTAATTAATTTAGAAAATAACTAAAAAGGTAGAAATTAATGAAAAGACAAAGGAAGCCGTAGTGGGATATTTCAAGCAGTGGGAAATCACAGGAATGTAGGACCAGAGGGCAATTGTGAGGATCTCTATGGGATTTGCATTTTCCATGTACATTGTATACACATTTAGGTTCTAAACACAGGTAGAAAAATAAATGTTTGCTTAAGGCAAGCTGCAAGGCATTTTTTGCAATTGTGTAACAGGATAAAACTGTGTTTAATATGGCAGCCTTTCCATCTTTCCATTTCTGATGTCAAGCTAAGATCATTTTGTACTGGTGTAACAAGCTAACAGGAAAGAACAAGACCTTTGCATCATGTGTCCTTGCATCATGATGCAGCATTGCCATGACATGAAACCTGAAACACGACTGAGGAGGCTAGTTTGAATTAAAGAGGTAGCAAACTTTTATAAGAATTATAAAAAGGTTCAGGTGCCACTCTGCCACCACTGATGAATTCAGACTAATTCAAAGAAGATCTTAACTAGGGAAAGATGATTTTCAGAGACAAACAGCTAATAGTTGTATAATTTCCGGTATAGTTCAGTGATCCTTTTGTCCCTTTAAAAATTTTCCTGAGTGAATTCTGGAAAGACGCTATAATTCTAAAAGTATGCACAAATTCTTTTGTAAAGGCACATTTTTCTCTGAGGTATGCATAGAGCAATTTTTGCGTTGATAATCATTATGTCCTTGTGAGGCAGGAAAAAATCCTACCTAAAAAAATGTCCTATTTTCCTGTCTATAAATCCAAGGTAAAAAAGTCAGAGTAACAATACATCTGTGCAATGCCATGCAAGGACAGAAAAAAAGAGATGCTAGTGAAGTGACTTGCTCAGACTATATAGATATTATCTTCCAAAAAAGTAATCACTTAAAAGTTTAAAACCTATTTTTAGTTCTAATACTTAGGCATAGTTCTTTAGTCATATTTCCTGATAATAAGCTTAACCCAGCACAGTGAAGAAATGAGCCTATGTATGAAGTGCTAAATGCAACCATGCACCCACCTTTCACTGATTGTGAAATAAAGAACAAAAAGTATAAGACTCTAAGTGAAGAAAAACTAGTGAAATAGAAATGTCATTGAAAATTCTCCCCTTCCTATTTTAAGGGGAGTTCCCTTATGTCCTATCGGGACATAAGGGAAAACTGCTTCACTATGAGAGTGGCCAAGCACCGGCACAGGTGCCCACGGGCGCTGTGCAGTCTCCCTCCTCTGTGATTTTCAAAATTCAACTGGACAAAGCCCCGTGTAAGTCTGCAATTAGCCTTACTTTAACTGGATTTTTGACTACAGAGCCTCCAGAGGGTCCTTCCAACCTATTTTTTGCCTATAGTTTTGTGATTCTGGAATACCTCACTAAAACCAGTTCCTAAAGAATTCAAAGTAGCAACAAGCACAGGCTAAATCACAGACTGCTGGGTGTGCTTTTCTTATGCTTCAGCAGTGCCGTGTAACGAAGTGAGGTTGAGCAAGGTTAATATTTCACTGCCATTGTATAAAGAAGGGCAAAAGTGAATGGTTCCTTTAGTTTGCCTGAATGAGTTGTTGGCATATGCAATTGCCCACTTTATTTTGTGGGCACAATTTAACATTCTTACTCCACGGCTGTGTGTAATATTCTCATGGTCATGCTGCCACTGTAAAACCTTTACTGCAGGCAGTCTGATGCTAAAATACAGTATGGCTACGTCAGAGGGACAGAGTCCTTCCTCACCCAGTTCAAGAGGGAGCCACTTTCCAGTGACAGTTGTGCTCTGCAGGGGCCCTCATTTTGCCATCTTGGCTCACTGGGACTACTGAGCATTTGCTTCACAGATGGCCTGCACATGCATGACAAATCTAATGTATTCTGGGGATAGTGTGCACATGCAGCAGCCATTTGTCCTGGACTTCTGGGTGTCAGGCAGCCTGGTTCAGCTCTTGCCCCAGCTGGCCTGCCTGCCATCTGGAAACCCCCTGACACACAGCCAGACTCTTTTCCCTCTTTTCTCTACCCCCCCCTACTCCTTCCCTGCCCACCCTCTTTCGGTTAGCTGTGTGCCGAGGGGTGAGCTCTTCAATTCCAGAGCATGAAGAGTCCAAGACCTTGGCATGCACGAGAGCTGGGCAAGGTTAGGGAAACAGCTCCATGCACCGTATCCTCAGAGCACAGCTGTATAAAGACTGGGTGACTCTTACTTCTGCACCACTGCTTAAAATAAGCAATGGGCGGTGAGAGCAAGCATTTGGGTTTTTTATTTAAGGTAAATGTGATGTGGCTTGACTGCAAGTGAATGGCTGTTTCTTGAAGAGTAGTGTTTTTCTAAAGGAGGGAGCTTGTCTCTAGTAAACTGGTAGGGGTAAGCAGTCCATTTTAAATTAATTTTTCCTCACAGCAACTGATCCTAGTCACATAGTCCTGTGAGCATTTTCTGATCTGTTTGCATTAAGCAAAGGCCAAGCTTGGATCTCTGCTGTTCTTGACCCTCAGGCTAACACTGTTACTCTATGATTATACTGTTTAATGTAAAATATTGATGACTGAAGAAAGGTTCATTATCAAACCAAGGTCTATGCTGTCTTCTGTCAGCATGTACCCTGGCAAAGATCCCAGAATCAATGTGAATTTCGTACAATTACATCCAAAAGCGGCTAAATCCAAACATGTGGTGCCTTCTCAGCTTTTTTGTTGAGAGGAAGAGACAGAGAGAGGGGTTACATTTCAAGTCCCAAAATTGTAGGATAAACAAAGCAAGAATCCTCTGATTGACTGTTCCATTTCTGGGGTCTTCTGGCAATAGGCATAATTTACAGTGTCCTCTGAACTCATCAATGGAAAATTGGCATGTCTGCCATCTACATTTGTGCATCTGTTATTCCATTTCTTTTGAGATCACTAACCACCATTAGGAATCTGGAATAAATGTGTACCTAGGACAAGAAGTAAGAAAAATTACTTACCAAGTACTGACTGTTACTTGGAAACTTTTGCACATGTAACTAGAGAGAATATTACAAAATGATCATGGGTTGTTTCAGATTTCGAAAGTGAAGAAAGCACTTGAATCATCACCAAGAAAAGAAAAACAACCCAAGAGGAAAGGACCACCTACAGCTGATGAGGGGCCAGACACCTGCCTTTAATTGAGTGCCTAAAGAAAACAGTATATGGTCACCCTTTAATTTGCAATGAGTTCTGACTTGCTTTGACACAAGCTATGCGAACTGCCATGTGTGCTGTTAGTTGACAGTAAGAAGGAAATTCTTATGCTGGAACATGTTGTGTATCTGTGCAGACCTGAAGCATGGTCCAAATTATGAAAATGAGAATAAAATCCCATCTGGCTGAATACAAACATGAAAATGTGCAGTACAGGATACACTAGACAGGTATACTAATCCTATTGATTGAAGGGCAACAGCAAAAGTGCCTCTGTCATATAACTGCTTGTTCTGTGTCTTTCTTCTCCTTCCTGAAGCTAATGAGGGAAAAGGTAGTGATCTTACGATCCAATACAGAAAAATACATTACTTGCTTACCTGCTTGGAATCAAAGGAAACAAAGATGCAAGAACAGAAAAGGTCAACTTTAGCTCTGAATTTTTTTCAGCTCAGGCTGCCTCCCTTCATTATTCCTACATCATTGTATTTCTGACACTTTCTCCTGAAGAATTTATCCTAAACATATCATGGCCAAGATCCTAGCCCACTTTACATTCCTACCTTTCTATCTCTGCTAGAAATATTACTACCCTTCTATCCTGCTGAATTAGAAAAAAGCTGTCATCTGTGACTGTTTTCTCTATCACCTCACACATCTAGCTCTTCTCCGCCCTCCTCTCAAGCTATTTCCAAGACCTTGTTCCACTGCCCAAACAGCTTTTCAGTCTTCCCTCATCTCTCCTCATCACAGCCTTCTCTCTTCTTCTTGAATGCACGAGTGCACACACACTTTCTGCCAAAATCATCTTCATAGCTGCTCATTCTTCCTGTCAAACCTGCCTCCTCAGGCCCTTCATTACCTTCCCTTTCACTACCTAATCTGCTCGAGCTCTTACTGAAAGCCAGTGAGGCCCCTCAGCTCTGCCTTCCTGCCCTTCTCCCACAGATTCCCCCCTTGCCAGCCATGCAAACTGCCCTTTTATCTAACTCTCACACCAGCTCGCCTGTTGCCATTAACACTGTGCTCCTACACAAGGAATAACATTTTTATACCTGTGTGCAAAAGACGTGTTCTTGTTCTCCACTGAAGGGACTAAATAGTCGCTTGATACCGCCAGTATCTGGTCTATTAATCAAATAATTTGCTACGGTTTGAAGAGTACACTACTTCTGAAGCCAGTGCCATCACATAATTCAGACAGATAGCCTAATAATTCATGTTAACAACATTACTTTACTTATGGGCCTTTTCCACTCCTCCTTTCTGCTGTTGCTACACGTTTGGCACCATGATCTTGAAAATCTTTTGGTTATTTAATTGTTGTGGTTACTGTTCTGCCGTATCTGCTACAAGTAGCTTGAGATAAAGAAGATGGATGCAATTCCTGAGAGAGAAAACCATGACGCTAGAGTGAGTATAGCTTGGAAAGGAAATTACCATCAGTTGATTGACCTTAGGCCAGATATGGATTTATTTCCTTTGCAGTTGATTTTGTAAATCCAAAATCCCTGCAAGGCTACAAGCTTTGATTTGATACAAGGATTTTCAAACCTGGACAATGATGTTACTTTATCATAATTTATGCTTAAGGCCTTGTGTTAAATTGCTTTGGACTTCAGAGAACAAATAATGTCAGCTATTCATTGTACATTCTGCCTTACATAAGGGTCTTGGCTAAATCCTGTCATGACATTTCTTGTCTAAAACTGCTCTTCCTTTAAATCAGAATCCATCAGACCATAGCAGTATGGGATCAGGATGAGGAACAAAAGTAGCCCTAGTTATGTGTAATTTTAGATCTGTAACAGTCACCAGATGACTCACTAGGACATTGACGCTGCCGAGTTAACAAATAAAGCCCTCAGCCTTTAAATTACATCTGTTTGGGAAGATCCCTAGAACTGTAAAAAGTTGCACTGGAGCTGAAGAAGTTATTCTGGTATATATTTAGGTGTAAATTAAAGTGTAGTTCATTTAAGGCTAAGCTTTGAGTGTATTTCCATACGATGCGAGAAATATGAGCTTAGGTTTTTAGAGTGCTTTGTATTTGCAAGCTGCTCTCATAAAGGTAATTAGTTTGCAAGAGAACTCCAGTGTGCTTGATATGAGAGACACAAGCAGGTCTTTCATCATGCTCATTATACAAGAGTAATCTTTATATCAAGTACCGACTGATAATGTTAATAGCTATGATAAAACACAGTATAATGAGAAGTGCCTTCCAACAAACTACAGTAAATCATGCAAAGCAATTGACTTAAAAGAGCTATTCTGAATCCTTTCATTATACTTTTACAAAGCAACATCATTGCAAGTTGGATTTTGTAGTAAGTGTATAGTGAAGAAGGCCTTGAGAAGGAGGAAAATCAGACTTTGCATTCTGCTAGATGAAGACTGCTTAATCTTTCAGAACTTCCCCAGCCATGGGCAGAGATATCATTTTACAATGACTATTGTATGAGAACAAATGCAAAGGCTTTTAGATAGACCTCTGTATAGCAGCGATGCCAGACACTATTTTCTTCTCATCTTACAGCATTAAAAGATGATGTAAAACAGGATGTAAATGATCTTGAATTTTCTGAACATACTAAAAGGTAATTTTATTTAAAGAGAAAGCATTATTTTAAAAACAAAGAATAGACTCTTAAGAGTTACATGCAAGATTGGTCTAATTGAAAGACAGGAAAAATATTTTTAGGTTATCTTTAGTCTGATTCTTTGTTCAACTCTTTTTAATAGAATGCCATTTTCTTCTACTGCTGCTTTAGCATTTGGAGAATGGTCTCCAACCATTTCTTCTAAGAGTAAAATTGAATAGAAAAGACTTTGTAGGCTCTGGAGTAAGAGCAGAATTATGAAGGAGAGAGCTTGTAGGACAGGTTTACAATTAGAAAGTTCTCCCAGTTTTGGTTCTGTGAGACCTTAATGAAAAAGGAAAATACTTTAAAAATACATTTTATACACTGAAAAAATAGCAAAAGGGGCTCGGGGCATATTGGTTTCAATGACTCAAAGTCCAGTGAACTCAACTGAGAGACTGCTGATGACTCCTGCCGAGTTATTGTTAACATTTTTTTTAGATTAATTTCACATTTAAATTTTAATTGTTTTAATTTTTTAACTATAAGATAGATTTTAAATCAAAATAGACACACTAAATCCCATTCTTTTGTTAATGTTGTTCCCCTTTGCATCATTTTCTGTTCCCTGTGGCACAAATGCTGTATGGTCCAGATGATTTTCCCACCTTCCAACTATCGATAGGTATCGATATACAGAAAGAGGAATATACAATAACAAAAGACAAACTCAGACTTCTCAACAGAAGAATCATTGAAATAACTGAGATGATAAGGAGTACCAAGATACCATCTTCCTCAGTCCCAGGTTTCTTCACCATGTGCATTTCAGATATCATGTCTGACCCCTCGATTAGTTTCCTAGGGATACTCTGACCACATACATGTATCTTTCCAAGCCCTGAGGGCACTGCTAGCCCTGACTGTCCCTGCCCAGCTCCATGGGTCTCCCCCCACCATGCTCACAGCCCAGGACCCCATCTCAGCCCCCCCAAGGCCATCAGCCCCTGCCCCAACACCACCACAGCAGGGCCAGTTTACAGCTCTCCACAACCCTGCTCCAGCCAGCCATGAGCTGAGCCAAGCCAGGCCCACGCAGGGTCCACGTTCTAGCCCATCTTTATCACTTGGGGTCTTGCCTCGGGACCTGATTCTGGCCCGGACCTCTGGAGTGACTTCCCAGATTGACCCCAGACCTGCCCCATGGCCACGATATTGCCTTAGGGTCTGGAATCCTGGTGGTCAGCTCTGGCCACCACCTCTGGGTCCATCTTGCTCCTTGGGGTCACTCCCAGCTGCTCTCCCTCAGGGGAGATGGCCTCCCTGGTCATCATTTCCCCTTTACAGGGAACTTAAATACCCTCTTGCTGCAGGCTGGATTTCCACCTTCGTGAGCTAGGGTAGCCACACAGTGACCCACAGTCAGCACGGCAGGCAGCACGGGGATGAAAGCATGGCCAGGCAAGCCATGATGCCACATGTGTGTACGCCCTTGTCGGTGCCAGCCAAAGACCTTCAATGCCCATGCATGGTGGAACAGGTTAAGAATCCCATCCAAATTAAATCACATAAATCTCGAGAGGCAGGAGGATAAAGAGTCCAGGCGATCCTTCAAGGAACAACATACTGGAACATGTAACAACTCTACGTATGTTTCACAAAAGGTCCAGGGTGTCACTGTGAAAGGCAGTTATTTCCTTTAATGCCTAATAACCTGTGTTTTCTTCAAATGTCTCTGCAAACTGCTAGAAAATCACCAAACTACCAGTCACAAAAAAGTACATATATTCTCATAAAGAACAGCAGTCATTTGCAATTGGTGGGGAATGAATCACACTGTTTCACAGGATTTTTTTCCTCAGAAGATGACAGTGTGGTGTCTGACCAAGAAGATGAGTACTGTCTCAAGAAAATGTAGGAAGGAAAAGGGATGTTTCTCAGAAAAGTCTGCTGCAGTTAACTTGCTGCTGGGACACAGATTGTTCTTCTGTGGAAAAGGGAGCTGTGATGGGTGACTAGAGCTCCTGGGCTGGTTCACCTCTGCCCTGTGGGGTCTGCTGGACACCTTACCCCGAATTTTGAATAAAAGCAGCTGTAAAAACATAATACTTGCAGGGAAAAGAAGAAAATCAAGACAACTAAAGTACACTTCCATAAGTTTCCAGGTTTTCCACTTTATCTGAGCTGACTGGCTTGCCAGCTACCATTCTCCCAGACTTCTGCTTTGAATATGTGCCTTAGTCATTATTACAGCCTGCTCCAGTTAATTATATGTGGAATGCCTAAAGCTTGAACTTTGAGAAATAGATGAAGTTTGGACCTGACTGAAACAAAATATCCATTCTAAGCAGACTTAAATGAAAATCAAGGGAAAAGCTTACATCAGCACTGAACCTACTCATCTTGTAGCCAACGAATTATCACTATACTCACAATTAAATGGCACCAGAGTTAGATTTGTCTGCTACAGCCAATACAGTGATATTTTTTTCTTTTATAAATGTGCTGCACCATATTATATGAAGTGTGTGTAAAATAACTCAGAGATGCAATAGCAAGGCGGCATACTTCCCTGCAAAAATGTGAGTAATAGATCTTTAAAATAGCACACTAAGTAAGGTTTCCCCTACCTTCAACAAATTTCTTAGAGCCATAGACCTTTAGAGCCATATTCGTAAGCTTCTGTCTATGCTGAAGACAAGTGAACAATGTGTGAAGAGTGAAAAAGACCATGCAGATATGATGATTTAACTTTTTTTATAGTGGTTAGAAATGTGATTCAGTGGTAGCAAGAGCAGTAAGATAGTAATGCTACCAGCTTTCCCAGCCCACTGGGAAGATTTCTCTTTGCCAGTGTTCCCAAGCCATCCATGGAAAGCAGCACAATCTAAAGGAAAAATATTTTCTGCAATAGAAAAGCTGACAATGGTTCACTGAAAAGTAACTTAACTCTGATAACTTTATCTCTTCTTGGAGTCAGGCAGTATCTAATCAGGCAGGTTGGCAACTTGAGAAATTAATTTTAATTAAAATTATTTTTTAAACTATGTTATCACTGTTTCCAATCCAGTTTCACATAGCATTTTCATGGAAGATAGATTCTGCTTATTATTTAGTTTGGTTTATGGTTATTTTTAAATATATGTACTTTTTTGATGCCTCTTTAATTTTCTCACTAAGAGGCTTTTGAATATTTCTTGTCTTCCCTGCAAATGAAAACACTCTTTCAGAGATTAAATTACCATCAATGACCCTTCTTTGTCAGGGCCACCTGCTTGATAAAATGGTTTCTTGCTACAAGCACTGGTAGCAAGGCAGAACTTACAAAGCAAGGGAGTTACTGGACCTCATAGCCTAAACCTCTGCAGTTTTCATAAAGCCTGTGAATCATCCAGGTTTTCAGTGTTACTAATTCTGATTGTTCTTGCTGTCCTTCAGAAGGCACTAATCCAAGATCTAATCAAACAGGAGGATTCCTCAAGCTTAAAGCACAGAGAGAGCTAGATTTGCCACATCTAGAGAAAACCTTTTATTGCCACAAAGGTACACAAGTTAACACTTGCTCAATTACTCCACTTATTTCAATTAAATGAAATCAAAGAAGAAAGGACAGTGAACAATGAAGGTTTTAGTAACTAATGAACATTATTGAATTTTTTAATTTTTCCTTGTTGAAAAAAAAATACTTTCAGCTTTTTAATATGGAAGTTTATGTTTTTATGACTTACCAGCTTCATAAATATTCTTTGTACTTCTATCACAGAGGTAGTAAATTCAAAGCCAAAAGCAGATGCTACCAACCCAAGACTTCTGCAAATTATTCTGGACCTTCTTGAAATAATCAAATCACAACCAGAAAGCATTAATTATACCTACTTACACTCCACTAGAGTCACTTATTTACACTTTACTAATGGGTAATAAAACCTGGAATGTATACAGAGCACAAATGTTTTGCTAAAACTCCCATAAATGATAGAAGCTTTCCAGAAAACCATACTCTAACGTACCCAGTTCTTCCAAGTCTTGAGCTACACAGCTGTGTTTAATAGTTTTTAACACTAGTAGCTCCAGTGTTTCCAAGACTTGGGGGGGGGTTAAAATGTTTTGTATTGTAAGTTTTGCAATTTTTCTTTTTTAAACTTGTATCTCCTAAAACCAAGTCTGTCCTGGAACACCAACAGTAAAAAAAAAATAATTTCCAAGCCCTTATAATTATAGAGGGAAGCTGAAAAGCACAGAAAGAGTGTCTTAATCCATTAGAAACAAAAATGAGAAATTAGAACAAGATTGTGAATTGTTTTTTAAAAAGTATAATGATTTCAAAGAAAAAAGGAAGTTGATTTATAAGTTTAAAAATCTGGTGAGACATCAACAAGGTCTACCTATTCACTTTTCAGAGTAATCCTTTTCAGCCTGTGGAGTTGAAAAACTGCTCCTTATCTCATTAACTCTATCAGGAGCGGCATCGGTGTAAGTTTAATCAGAATCATGCCTCCTGGAATGTGAGTGCTACATTTCAGTACTGATTCAGTTGCCAAAACACAGGTGTTTAGGGACATTTGAGACACCCTAGGGATCCCACCTAGCCTTTAACTGCTGATCCAGAAGGATACAAGTTTCCCACAGGACCTTCCCCAGTGCTGCCAACCCTGCATGGATGCTACAGCTACTTCAAGACACTTCCAGTGGCACAGCATGCTTGTGCTTAGGCAACTGAACCCTGCTGTCTTGGGCTGCCTCTGCACAGCACCAAGTCTTCTGGGCTGCTATTCTAATCAGCAAGTGAGAGTGGGGTTGCTTTTAGCTTTTCTACTTTTTGAACCTTGAGGTTTTCTATGCACAGATCACCTGCCTGTTCAGCTACAAGTAAAAAGGTCTCAGTGACCGTGAATGGTGGAAAGAATTAATAGAACATCTTTAAAAAGAAGAAATGCGCAAACCAACAAAAGATCTTTAAAGTGTGACGTGTGCTGCATTTATCCTTATTTACAAAGGTTCGCATGAGGAAAAAACATGCAAATGTTTATTGCTAAGGAAGGAAGCTGTTTAAGAGACTTGACTCTCCACCCTTAAATAAAAGTTGGAAAAACACAGCTGATCTGTCTTAAAAGAGAAAACTAGCTCCATTTTATTGACATTTCTGAAAACTTTTTGTGAACTTCTCTAGGAAAGCATGGAAACACAAGCCTTGCATGGTGACTGCATGTACTCAGGAATTGAGGCAGGTACTCCTAAAGTTTTTTTAACTTTTAAATGTCATTAATTGCCACATGAATTAAAACAGCGATGCACATATAGCTTCCAGATGTTTTATTCTCCAGGTTTACATGGTTCTTCTGGGGACCAGCTACTTCTGTGAGAAAAGAAAGCTTGGAAGGAAGAATTTTGTAGGACCTTGTTTCACTGAGCTAGTAAACCTCACTGGGACAGGGACTAATGTCAGCCATTCTCCATCACAAGGAGGTCTACAATGACATTATAGACTTCCTACTTCCCTGGTGGAGGGTATAAGTGTGTAGAAATCCACAGGAAGGAAAAAAAAAAGACAGGGAATAACAAGAAAAGAACATTTGGAGAAAGTGGGAGTGAGAGGAAAAGATAGAGAGGTAAAGCCAGCGAAATTACTCATTCCTTAGGCTTCTCTCAAAGGCATGAAGCAGAGCAAAGCTTCCCTCTCACTCATAAGATGCCTGGTGCCACACAACCACATCAAGAAAATGTGCTAATGAATTGAACAGAGTGAAAGGAGACAAGGTTAATAATACATAATAAAATGCACCTGTTGACAAGTACTTTAGTTATGACTATGAAAGTGCTTTACAGGGTAATAACTATTTAGTAGCAAACTTCAAATAAAAATAATGGAGTTTTAATAATAGTAATCATGTCATTGTTATTAAAGGTTTTAGCATGTTTTAAATTGAAAGCTTAAACTCCCTAGCCAAAGAAATTATTTGGCCAATTCTGCAAATACATGTTCAGCACTTTCTGGCTACTTTACATTAGTTTGAGACGGTAAGGGAAGATAGCACTCAGCTCCCTACCTGTACATCGGATGAAACATAGTGATTTTACCTCGGACTAAATTTAGCCTGAGCTGCTGGACAGACCCCCCCCATCACATCTGCATCTGCCAAAAAGGGCAGGGCACGTTGTTGCTCTGGGTTGTTGTCTCTGTTAGGAGCTGGAATGCATTTGGTGTGCAACCATCTGCCTCAGGTCCCTCTGAAATGAAGCCTGTTCACAGGTTTTCAAACTACCCTGAGAACAGAAACGAAGTGTAACCAGTGGGGACAAGAAGGGGAGTTTTTTCCAAAGCCATACTACTGCACTGAACAAAACAGGGCTGTAGAAAACATTTTGCTCACTTTCTTTGCCAATTATCTTAAAGTCTGAGCGTGATCCCGTCTGGATTACAAGTGATCTGGGGAAAGAGACGTGCAAATTGATGACAATTTAGAATAGCTTAATAGCGTAAGGTACTCGGGATAATGCTTGTGTGTTGTTGCCTTGTGAGATGGGCAGGACCTCATGGAGCTCTGGTCTTCCACTGGTTATGATATAAACAAGCCATAGAGCCTGCTGTGGAAATAAAGGTGTGATGGTAAACCAAAAGAGAGGAAAGCGATGAGGAGAAAGACTCTTTGTTAGTGGGGCTGGGTGAGAAGCTGGGATTCTGGTTCTCATGTATTTATCCTTATTTTTTCCCTTCCTCTTTCCACTGGGAGAGAACAATAAATATGGAACAGATAAGAGCAGGGCAAGAGAGAAAACTTTTGCTCCCTTCTGAAAACTACTGGTGTTCAGAATAAAATTTCAATGGAAAATGTTAAATTTTGTTATAAAATCAAATTTAAGCTTTGAAAAAGAACTAAAAACAAGATGCTGGCAGCCATAAAGAAAACATCAACAGTTGAAATCTGTCAAAAGCATGACAAAAAAAAATTAGTTCTCAGCTGAAATTCTTTCTTTTTTTCAAAGAAATGTTTGTTACGCTTTAAAAGGAAAGCACATTTTCACAGGGCCTGGGTGTGTTCTGTGAAAACTCTCAACTTTCTGAAGGGACGGAGGTGTGGGAAACCAAAACCAAAAAGATACACTGGTAAATCTTGAGAAATTTCTCAGTGGGCCTGTGTAAATGTTATCTTATACAGTTTGTGACTACATTGGATGCTTTTCCTACATTTTTTCTGCCCCAAAAAGCTTAAGGAAGTAATTTCTGAGTTTGATTAAATATCAGGACTTATTCTTTTGTCTGAACAGCCTCTTGCAAGGGCAACAGATTTTTTTGCAACCACTGCAGTGACTGGAAATTCGGAGGGTGAATTTGAGCAAGATAGATGTTTATGTCTGTTTCCATTTACATTTAAAGATGTATTTCTGTGTTCATTCTTACTCAGTACTGTGATGCTAAGCAATTCTCCTGTCTAGAGATGTCAGGAGTTCCTTGATATATCCGGATATTTATGATCTTTGTCTTTAAGAAGTTGGATTCCAGTGCTGGACCCAGTACTTCAGGCAGGGTCAGGGCTTCGTAGGTACTGCTGCTTCAGCAGATGTCAGGAAGCCCTGCGCTTGTCAGGTACCATGTGGAGATTCCCAGAAGAGGCTGAGCGCTCTCAACTTCATTGCTTTCCTAGAGTTTCAGGTCACTGAGGACCCCGCAAAACTAAACCCTTTAGCGAATTTAATAATGAATTTTTTTATTATTATTTATTTAATTGTAGGGCTGAAAGACGTAGCAACACGTGCTGGCTCCAATATTTACATTTCAATCCATCCCAGCTTCTGAGGATGTTAAGTGCATGGTCTCTTTTGGACTTTGGAATTAAAAAGAGCATCTGAATAAAGCTTCCTTTTAGTTGAGAAGTGTTCTTTTGAAACTGTCTCAAATATCATACTTGGCTGCCAGCACAGTTTGGGAAAGACAGGTGAGAAGTGAAGTACATTCCTTCCATTATGCCTTTTGCCACAGTGTCCAGCTTTATCATGTAGGCAATTACGTGTCTTTGAAAAAAAGCTCAAATACCATTATGGTTTTGACTTAAACCAGACAGAAAAAAAAAATATTTTAAGCTTATTACATTAAAACTTTATCTCTACTTCACTTTGGTAGGACTAGAATAATATTTAAGGAAAGTAGCAGATATTTTATCACTGTACAGGGCCTGATTTTTTTCTTAGACCATGGGATGACTCTTAACACACCACAATTTCAGTACAAGAGGGTGAGAGTTGGGAGCAATTCATGGGGTCAGTTGAAGGTTGTTTCAAGTGTAAACAATTCCTTTAAATTTGTGAGTTACTTTCAACTGGGTTTTGCATGTTAAAGAACCTAGTTTGTGTTATTATTAAAAGTATAAGAGGGACACGTGAGAAACATCTGCATTAGACCATGCTTTGGAACAATCTGGACGTATAGTACTCTCCCTTAATTGTTTACATCAGTATCCCATATTGAGTGCTCAGGTATACCATAGTAAAAGGTGATTTCTGAAATGGCAGTTAAAGACTGTGTTCAAGGAATATTACCTGCCGTCATACCTCCTGCATACACCCAGTGTGATTTTCTTTTCATACATGTAACTGATATTTTTCTTTAACAGTTATACGTAGTTTTTAATAGCTACCTAAATGAACACAGTCTCTATTTGGAGTGTGTTGTACATAAAATGCATCAAAGACTCACATCTGCCTTTGGAGGAATCGTACAGTCACACACAATTTCATCTCAGTGCTGAAGACAGAGAGGGCCTTTAACAGAGTGGGATCACTCCTACTATTCTACTTCATGTGTTTTGGGGTGGGTTTTTTTTTACATTTTGCTGGGTTTCATTGCCACACATAAGTATTTTCTTAGTCCTGTGCATGATTCAGTTACCCTGTTTATGGTGCTCACGCTGTTTATGGTGCTCAGTGTCACAGCAGGGATTAACAAGCTCTTCAGGAGGGTGTTCGTGTAAGGGGAGCAGACATGGGATTGTTATACGCTGCTTGAACAATGCTTATATTGCATGCCAGCTGTTCCTCAGGCTTTGCAAAGAGCTTATACCCATCTTAAACCCCACTTAAGCCTTACTTTGATATTTTTTTTTTTTTTGCCTACATCTCCAACTAGTGAAAATTGACAGTGACGTCTCTGTACAATAGCTGGGGAGCTGGTCACTTGATCTGAGAAATGCTAATAGCTGTACAAGAAACTGACTTTTTAAGACTTTGGGAAAGAAATGTAATAACCTCTTGGACACTGAAGTTAAGAACTTTTGTTATTACAATTTTTTTCAAAGCAGCCTTGTTGAACAAAATGCAGACAGTCTCCTTCCCTCTTACTTTTTCTATTCCCCCCCTCCACTTATATTTGCTGTTCTCCTGCTTATATTAAAGGCCCCTTCCAGAGACAGTAAGTTCCTGACTGCATTCTTCTTAATTACCGCCTCAAAACACCAGAAGACTCATCTTTTCTGGGGAAAGCTTCTTCTTGAATGAAAAATGAGTCTGTGGTGTGGAGTATCTGCTGCTTTTATAGACCTACCCTTGAAACCTGTTCCTGCAAACCAAGGTCTTGAATTGGAAAAAATGCTGTGCTGTACTCAAGGATGGAGGCAACATGACACAAGTAGGATTGGCGATTACAGTTTTTCATTGTAAAATCCAGTTACTGACTGGCAGTATCCTACATTTTTCATTTTAAAGACAAATATTTAATACTTTTAAAGCTGTAGCCGGGCTAAGTGCATTCTGCCCTCTCACAATCTCTCCTCTCCCATCCACACCAGAGGTACTAGTTGTAGATGAAATTGAGGGGATGGGAGGCTTATGGGAGGTTGGGGCTACTAGGTTAGTTTTATTTGCTTGGGTTTTTATTTCAATTTACATTTATTCAGCAAAGCAAATAGACATGTCCTTAGGCCTGCTCTTTCTTGAGTTGGGGCTTTAAAAACTTCATGTTCTTTTAGTCTGTAATTGGCTGTGTCTTCTTTACCTAGGCTTTACCAGAGTGCTGGTAGTCATTTTGGAGGATCAGATCCTGGGTCTGTAGAATTTCTTCTGATTCTTGACAGATATTCTTGGTACAGTGCAATAATATCTCCAGGAATTTTCAAACCTCTACTTCCTTATGTCTGTCAACAAGTAGCCTGTGCACAAAAGCCCTTTGGCACATGCCAACTTGTAACAACACAGGGAGTTTGAATGCCTGACTTTCAGTCATGCCTGTGTATGCAGCTGTGTTCGTTCTGCCCATAGACAATGCAGGGAAAATCTGGAAAAAATTGCTGTAAAAGGGGAAAAATTTTCCCTGACGGACTCAATTGAAGGTGAGAATGAATGAGAACAAACGTCAGGTCTACATTAGATATGCCAGGCTGGATACAAAGACACTGTGTTTGTTCACCAAAGTATGGCACAGCCACATAGTTGGCTGGTAGACAGATAACAGGGGAGCAGGGGAAGTTCAGGTTTTACCTAATTTTGTCAGTACATAGAAGAAGACCTTATTTCTTGTGCAATTAACTGAAAGGAGAATATTGTCTTGTGCACCCCTAGAGTCTCAGCTTTATGCAAGCAGCCTTGAAAGAGAATCCTCTTAAAGAGACTTTACTGAGAGGAGTTTATATTAACTCCCACTTGAATTGAAAGCTATTCCACCTGCTATCTGGCAGAAAGGCAGTGTGCATAATTAAAAGCAGACATTTCAAAGACTATGAGTACCCAGCAGGGTTTTAAATACTGAGAGTAGGGAAGGGTTCTACCTCATCTACACACTGTTTCCACCCTTTAAGGACTCTGGAGAAATTAACTAGTGATATTTGGTTATTATTAATCCTTTTTGCAATGGAAAGAGCATCTCAAATACTTTTTAGTGCCAAGAATCTGTTGTTTTAAGCAACTCACTAAGCAGGATCAGGCATTGTGAGCTCTCCCTAGTTAAAGCTTCTATAGTTTAATTTATTCCAGAAACTGGATCAGCAATGGTGGGGAGGTGAAAATTCTGTGTTTTGGGATTCAGTTTAGTGGGAGTGAGAAACTGTTTTTCTTTCCAGGCTCAGAAGAGAAGCCGATTGCCATAGAATAAGCTCTTCCTAGGGAAAAGGTTTTATTGGTATCAGAGACAAATTTGTATTTAAGCTTAGTAATTCCAAATTACTTTTTCTTCAACAAAGCCATGTTATTAGATACTACAGATTTATAGTTTTTTCATCCCAAACGTAATCTGTGTTTGCTCATAAATTTTCTGCTCTGAATAACTGATAACATTGCTGAGCGAGGGAGTCTAACATATTCAAAGAATATATTTTTTTAATAGAATAAGTAGTAGCAATTAAACACAAATGAAAATATCATTACCTGCCCATAAGATTTCATACTGGGATATCTAGGCAATAGAAAATATCTTTGGCTCAGAAATGGAAAAGCATTGTATACATTGAAAAACCAAGTATTCAAAGAAATCACATGCTGATGACATCTCTTATCAGCCATATATAGTAGCAGATCTTTTTCTTCTAAGACGATGAGAACTAATCACCAACTAGTAAAGTAACACCAGACAATGTTTTCCTTTCGTTCTTTCTCATTACAAGCCAGTCCTCAACAGAGACATGGACCAGGTGACCACATTGCTTCAAGGCTTATTTTTATGCCTCTAAACTCAAGTGACCAATTTTTTACAGTACTGTCCCTTCACCTTAGAAATATTATATTTGCACTGATTTCCCTATATGAAAGAAATCCATACATAGTCTCCCATTTGGTCATTTGAGCATAAGTAATACTTTGCTGTCTTTACTATTTTGGCTGCAAACAATACTGTCTTTTTCTCAGAAGGTCTGATTCTGAAATGCATAAACCATGTAATAAAATAGCATTGATTTTAAACAGTTATTCACATGAACATATGTATTTTCATATGAACAGGATTGTAGAATCAGGCCAGGATCATGCAAGTCACCACGTAAGAATGGATTATAGAATTGGAGATGGATAACCGCATGAACCTGTAAACTCCATTGTATTCTTGATTGTATTTTGAATCTACTTATGTACTAACGGTTTACAAGTTATAAAGACACCCTATGAGAATTGCCAGACGGTGTTTTAATAAACATAGATCTTGCCTGAGCAACCCTTCTACACGTGCATAAATCCAATTCATTTCCTCTAGTATCTGATTTCAGCTGAAGTTGAAATCTGTTAGTGCAAGGAACTAGCTAGCCCCCTGCACAAGCAGGACAAAAGCAATGAAGCGAATTTGAGTTACTGTGTAAATGAATAAATATAACTATGCAGGTAATAATAGTGGATTAAATGGGTGACATACCAAAATGGGACCTTCCTACTTCACCTTTTTTTCTCTCCACCATCCTAGGTCACTTTCTACTACAGCCTTGTTTTTCTCCATATTGCCAACTTGGAAATCTCACATGCCTGAATACTCTCCAAAAAGCAGCACAGCTTTAAAATTTGCAAGGTTCATTCTCTGCTCAACTATTAGGGAGCTGCGTTAAGAGTGGTCAGTGGCGGTGGAGAGAGGAGAGTTTATCCTGGAAACGCAGGATAGCAGCGAGCACTGTAACCACTTGCAGAGGCTCTTCAGTCTTGCTACCTCTGCTGCACAGAGCAACAGCACCAGGCAATCAGCAGCCGGGGTAACCTTTGGCAGCCTAAATGCTCTTAGACATATCCAAATGAAAGGCAAGGCTTATGTAGCTGCACAAGTAGGGAGAGTCCTGATGTTTCTTTTATGGAGTACTCTAAATGCTGGGATTTATTGCAAGAGTGCTCTACGCCTTTAGATACGTGAATAGTAGAGCAGTTGTTTGTATATGGCAGTCAAAAATAGGTGGCTGGCTAACAGAAGAGTTCCTGAGTTTTATGAGATCAATAAAACTTGTTGTTGTACAGAGCACTTGGCTTTCGCTAGTAGTCTCTTACATCAGCTTTAATCAGGTTTCGGCCTGCATCATTGCGGGGGAGGCAGGACTATGAGTTTTGTTCGGCAGCTGTTGCAGAAAGTCCAACGTAAGTCCAGGCTTAACGGCCCACTGGAGTGAACGGGGCTAACGGATGCATTTGAGTGCTTTGCTGAAGAGGGGCCAGCCTGGGTGACATAACTTCGCCAAGGAGTCAGGCACACCATCTCACTTTCTGAGGAGACATTTCCACACTGCGAGATTTTTTTTTTCCTTCCATGTGTTGTTTTTTGTTGTTAGGCTTTGGGGTTTTTTAAATCAGGAATAAGCTCTCCAAAATGAAAATGTGTGATATCCTCTTGTATATGGAAAACTTCATAAATAAGAACAGGTGATTCTAATGCAGAGGCATTAGAAAGGCATTTCATTTGAAAATAGCAGTTAGAGACTCTTCATAACTCTCTTTCTTGGATGATGAAATAGTTGAGAACTGAGACTTGAGGTAGGAAGGCCCACTAACCAGTTCCTTCCTCTCTAAAACAGACACTAAAAAGGAATTTGATCCAGATCCTCTCTTCTACACATTCCACCACACACCTTGGGTCTGAGCTCAAAACCACTGAGGTCAGCTGGATGACTCCTCTGCACTTCAGGGAATATTGTATCTGGTGCAGACTTGGAAAATGTCAAGGAGGCATTCCCGGTTTTGCTAAGGACGTGGGTTGCTATCATTAATCATGGCCTTAGAAACAAACAATCAGTGTTACGTTTAAACTAAAAATTCAGAGAAAAATAGAAAAGAAGGTCAGAATAAGCAATGGGTCCATTTGCATTCAGATCCCATTTTTCACTTCACCAAAATATAAAGCAGAGCCTAGGAGGAAGAAAGATTTAGTGCCGGTTTCCTTCTAACAAAGCTGTGACTAATGGCATTATACCTTTTTATTTTATTTTTTAAACCAAAGCTAAAATGAGGGAACAGGAGGAAAAAAAATCCTTACAAACGGAGCTGATATTATGCTCGTGGCCTCTCAGACAGCCTGCACAACGCCTGCCTCCCTTACCCCTTCCTCCTGTCGGATGGATCTCCTCCAGTTTCCCCCGTTGGTTGTTTTTCAAACAAAGACTGCTGTACACTCTGCATCTTTTCACTGATGTGATTGTATTTTTGCATTATTTGGGAACCTGGATACAAGTCCACACCTCCAGCAAAACAAACAAACAACTGAAAAAACCCCCACAGTGCTCACTTTGCAATGTCAGCCTGGATAAAACACCCTTTAGAGACATTTTACTCATCCTTTTACTCTGAAGAAAAAGAGCAGAATGAGATTCTGAACAGGCTGATCATATACCAATACATTTTAATTGGGTTTGAATTGACAGGTAACAAAATGAATTTATTTACTGTATTATAAAGTAAAGCATAGTTCAAGACTGAATGCAGCAAATTACCCTCCCTTTCACCAAAAGTAGAACTTACGTTTTGAAGAATGTGAAAATTCTTCTTTTTAATGGTATATGACCATTTAAATTACCTTATTTAGCTGGATAAAAACTGTTTTAGTTGAAACCGTGGCTTAGGTGAGTCAGTAAATATTTGTACAACTAACATCAGTAAAGGAAAAAATTATGCAAGGCAAGTTTGCTTTTGTTTAGGCAAACAGAATGATAAAAATAAAATTGTGTCACATAAAATTAATGCTTAGTGAAATCTTACTTTTTCAAGTACTGTTATTAGGCAATGCTGTAAATCTGTCAGCATAGTCCTCATATCAAATGCATGAAATAGAACCTTTTCGGTATCTTAGCAATAGTATTAACAGATTCAAGAGGCACACACTTTCAGACATGTAATTTTGTATATAAGAAAACTATTCTTGGTTAGGTATCAAAGAGTTCTTTTGTTCCCAGATTTGAGGAAAAAAAATTGAGTTAGAGATGCATGAGTAGAAAATATACTAGCTAATGTCCTCCAGGACAACAAAAAACACCCACCTTTTCATAGATTTTCCACAATCATCTCTGAGATTTGGAATGATAAATCCACATTGCTGGGATTTTCCAAAGCATGCTACTCTAAGGGATTAATAAACATATTCCTAAATTATTTGGCATTTCAGAAAACTCCATAACCATTTCTCAGTTACTTCCAATGCCATTTAGGATTTCCAGAAAGGCCTCAGGTACTTATTTGGAATGTGAGCGTGAGAACCTGCAGAGAAAGTTTTGCTGCCATTTCCTAAAAGCTCTCATGTAGGTGATTTTTAAGTATTCCAGCTCCAGCTCGCTGCAAGTTTGGATTATTACGGAGTTTGGATAAGTGTCTGCCATGTTCAACACATCCTGAATAAGAACAGAAACATAAGAAGAGAAAAATCTGAGTTCTGAAAGATTATTCTCTCAGTTTCGAGGCCCCTCGGCATACCGTGGTCCAGCCAGGGTGTCCAACTGACAGGACACCAGCCTGCCTGCTCACTTTGCGTGTGAGATGGAGGGGCCAAGGCAGCTCCTGGCCAGCCCCAGCCTGGAGGACAGCCCTCCTGGCTCTCGCACCTGCTGTGTCCGGGACTGCAGC
The DNA here is from genome assembly GCA_033628505.1 of Tringa tobata. Classification (NCBI taxonomy): domain Eukaryota; kingdom Metazoa; phylum Chordata; class Aves; order Charadriiformes; family Scolopacidae; genus Tringa; species Tringa tobata. The sequence continues at coordinate 2,067,797 of JAHREE010000574.1, read as the reverse complement.
CCAGTCTTCTCCTGTTTTACAGGTCGTCAGTAGGTCTCAGAGGAAACAATTTATTATAATGGGGGTCACTTGCGTTCCCAAGTCAGTCTGATACATCTGTCCTTGGCTACTCATGGAGGTGGCTTTCTGTCCCTTTGAAATGAAAAGGGCTTCACTACCAGGCTCGCCTGAGCTCTAGGAGTTTGTTCCTCCAAATGAAGTTCTCAGTGTGACTCCAGCCATGCCACCTGATGTTACAATATCAGCTTTTCTCAGCTGCTCGGCTTAGAAAAAAAAACATGGACTTCCCTATGCTGTGGTGTCATGCATCAAATGACTGTGAAAGTCTCAAGCCCTCTGCTAAAAAGGATCTTGGAGAAATTGAGGCCATCCAGGCTCCTTGCCTGGTGCAAGTCCCTTCATGAAGAATTTCAACTGTTATTAGCCTGATTTCATCTACTGAATCTGCATAACTTCCTGCTATGACTATTTGGCGGCCAGAGGAGGATTAGAAAAATTTGCAATAAAAAATTGTAGCAGTGTCAGGATATATATAAAAAAAACCCTAGGTTTTGAAAATGCTTATTTAACAAGTACAGTGCTAAAACCAGAATGTCTACAGATTTTTATCTACATAGAAGAGGCACGGATATTTCAAGACCACTTTGCTGTGGCCTTCAGCTTGGAGAGCTGTTTGGTTTCCAGAAAACCTCTGATCAAGAGTTGGAGTATGGAAGCAGAAATTAGCCTTTCCAAGTACCAAGCCTGCATTTATTTTTAATTGAGGAACTTTTATTGTTGTCATGCTAAAAACCAAGAAAAGGTCCCCCAACCCTTCGAAAAAACAAATAACTTGTAGCCATTAAGCTGAAGACAACATCTTTATTTTGTGAAGCTATTTTTCAGCAAGTGGTCTTCTGCTTTCCAGCAACAAGCAGGATCTGTCTTCTCTGGGCTCCCTCCACAACTCTGTGGCAGTGAAGGGCTTCCAGGTAGAGCAACAAGTCAAGCTCATCTTTCCCTGAGGGATGTTACTGGAGGGAACCGGCCTCTTGGGCATCCAAAAGAGGTAGAAAGAACCAGCCAACCCACACAACCAGAGCAGCAGGAGGCCACACTACCTGTGCTGCCCAAGCAAAGGACAATGTATGCCTGCGATGGAGAGAAACAGGACTCCAAAGGCAGCACCTGTTAGTGGCATTTTAAGAAAAGAGCTGCCAGCTGGAGGTAGGAGAGCTGGAAAGGGCAGAGAGTAAGGAACGGGCTGAAAGGTCACAAAGATCTCCCAGCCTTTTAGCTGGGTTTTCTTCCCTCCTTTAGTGGAGGCAGTCAGAAGCAAAACAGAAAGCAAAGCAAATACAGGTTGAACATTCACAGTCAGTAGATACTGTTAACAATCATTAAGCACCGTCGCCTGAGTCAGTAAAATACCAGTTGTCTCAGCTTCAGATTAAAACATTTCCTAACAACCTCTTGGAGTACACCCTTTGGAGTACACAGGAGAGAGGCTTCATTATTTCTGTTTTCATTTTTAGGTGTGTTTTTGAAAGGTACAGACGGCATCAACATAATGTGAAAGACACAGTCATCCGTGGGTCTGACTTCAGGAAAAAAAACAGCAGAAGAGTTATTCTGCACTGGTTTTCAAGTGTAAGAAAAGTTTCATAACCATTCAGAAAACCTCCCATAGAAAAGCTTCTCACTACCACCTTCCTCCTACTTCTGTAAAAGTGTTGTGAAAAAAGCTGGTAAACGATAACTTTAAATTGCACTTCAGTAAGTAGGCTGCCAACAACAAGAACTTTACCTAAAGTCCTAAAGTATCTTTCTGAGGCTCAAACAAAACAAAGCCTATCTTATCTCCACATCAGTTTACATGCTGTAATCCAGAAAGCTTCCATGTTTCATTTTGTTTGAAGAAATAAAAAAAAGTTTTCACAGGAATTTCCCTTATTTTAAAATGACCTAATTACTCCCAAAGTTTGCAGAGATTTCAAACACAAAATCAAGTGCAGTGAGACGTAGCCATTCTTTGCTTTGTTTACCCATCTGTTTCTCTGCATTTGGAGCAAGGAGGAAACATGGCAGAACTATTTAATGCAAATGGTACTGAGAATATGGAACAAGTTACCAGCGTTGGGAGTTAGTGAAGAGCATACATGTGTTCAAATTACCGGAGATTTGTTTCTCTGGTAGGGAGGATTGAGGGATGAAAATGCAAAACCATGGGATTCAGCTAAACTAAACAAAGGAATTGATACTATGTTTTGGACCGGATGCCTTTTTCCTGAAAAGATTTTGCTTCCAAATGGTTCAGGTGCAAACTTGTTGTCTGCTGAGACTGAGAGCCAAGAGCCCTTGATATTGCTTCTGGGTGTGACACGTGACTGCAGGCGGGGGGTTTCTGGTTGTTTTTCTTCTGATGCAAGCCTTACCTTCCTTTTATCTGTAAAGTATGTGCACAAGGGAAGGAGTCCTACAGGCTTTGGCTGAGGGCTGGATTTTGTCCAGGTCTGAGTGGGTACAAAGGAAGGGAGGGAAAGACGGGCCGGGTGTGGGGGTTGTTTGTGAGCTGCTTCATGTCAACAGGGAGGCTGCTGGATATGAGGAGGCTCCCTGAAACTGGCTGCAGACTAAGCATTGGTTCTGTAGTAAAATCTGTTGGGCAAGAGCAATGGTTATGCCACATGCACAACAGACAGCAGAAAAACACGTACTCCCTCACATGTTTTTCTTCTGAGGCAAAATTCCTCTGACATCCACGGAGGCAACGCAACTCTGAATCACCTGAGGACTGAGGTTTACCTACAAGGCATCATCTCAACCCAGATGATTGCAAGGGCTTTGATATTAGCTCAAACACAGAACTGAGCTAACATGTCTGCAGGACTTCTAAATTAGAGCTGGCTCACATCCAGGCAGTTCGAAGCATAAGAAGCCTCAGGTCTGTCTGAAATGTCCATATAGATAGATTCTTAGATAGGATGCTCTGAAGTGTTGCCTCTTGTGGTTACAGTTAGCATGTGGGTGGCTGAGCTCTCTGAATCGCACATTGTAAAAACAGCAGTTTGACAGCTCCATTAACAATATAGATGGGTTTGGTTTCAGTATGAAAACCCTTCTTTTTGGAATTCCCCAGATCTGAGGAATGGGTTGAAGGAAAAAAAGAATCTGATTCAGAACTTGAAAGGAATTCATGTCTTTCCCACAACATTTACTACTGGGAAACATTACTAACTTTTACTATAAGAGCTATTGGCCAATAACCCTCCTGGTGTTTCCCCAGTAGCCCAGCGAAGTGTAAGTACAGAGGCTGGAGAATGAAAGTGTTTTGTTTTCCAACATTAAAAAAGAAAATAAAATCCCCACCTTCTGCAAGCAAATATACATGCTCACAGAGTGTGTCTTCAAATCTGCAGAAAGTCTGAAACTCAAAATAATGGCAGAACTTACTAAAATTCATCAGGCCATGTGAATGCAGCGTACTCACACCACAACATAATGAAAGCCATCAGAGCTCCAACTTCATGTGGCTTTCACGGACCCACAGCGTCTGCTTGCTTTGTTTTGGAATTTTTCCTCTGCCCCATGCGAGTCACTGCTTCAAGAGAAATATGTAAAGGAGTCGCTCTGGGTTTACAGAGCAGGAACAGCAAGAACATCTGAGCTGAACAGTTCCAGGTGCTTGTTAAAACACATTTAGCCAAATGAGAGAGGAGGAAGGTCCACGAGGGTTATGCTGCAGAGAACAGTCAGTCTGATATGCCACTGCCTTGCATTTTGTGCAGTCATTACTTTGCACATGTGCAAACTGGGAGCAAGATTCCACTGCATCGTAATTCCTTGTCTAGTTATGATGGAGACTGCTCTATATCACTGTAAACAAACATACAGATTAAAAAAAACCAAACCACCCACAACAGAATATAGGGCCTCACTCAGCTTTTACTTCCAAGGAAAAGTACAGCTTATGCACGATGATATGTGTCAAAGCTTTTTGTCAAGGATATGTAGATTTTTCTCACCCAATAAATGTTTTCCTTATATACTTAAAACCCAGCAGTAGGTGAGACTGCTATATTCCTCTTCACTAGAAACTGGTCTGAGCTGGACCAGTGAGTGGGGTGATGAGTTAAAGATTACATAAAAAGTGTAGACAGATATTCTAAGTAAGACCAAAAAAAACCCCTGCAATTAGAATTTACTAAGAACAGTTCAGAAGATGCAAGGAGGAAAGGACAGGGTCTTTTTATATCTCTGCGAAGTACAGGAGGGAGGTGCTATCTGAGCCCTGTGAGTAGAAATGTGTACAAGCAGACAAAACGGAACTGGAGTGAGGTCACATCTTTGTCAATGCTACTCAGGAAGCCTGACTTCACTCTGTGGGACCCCAACAGCGATGTTCTAGACGGCAGCCCTGGGCCTGAATGACAAATGCTCCAGCAGACAGAGGATAAGAAGAAGGAAGTGACTATATGACAGAGAACTGTTATTCAGCCTTATTACAGTGTAGTTGCTCAGTGTGGTTCATGTGGATTTGCCTACGCATAGAAAATATGCAGCAAACATTGACTGTACTGGAGAATGATAGACCTCAACATGTGATTGTAAAGAACTGCTTATTATCAAGCAAGACTTTTGTGCTGCATACCAAAGAACACAATTCTTGGCACAACACAATTTTTATCAGTGACCTGGAAATAAATATAAAATCATAAAATAAACTGGGGAGGCAGCCTAAGCTTTAAAATGGGCTGGACACTGACATGAAGAATTTAGTATCCTGAAGACTAAGTAGTGAGCAGAGCAGTACATCTGGAAACAAAGGCTGTAAGCCATTACCTTAGAAGAGGAACGTTCTCTCCAGAGAAGAAGGGACTCTCCAAAAGCAAAGGGAGAAGCTGCTGCTGTTTATCAGCTAATGTGAGTTCCTGGTGTTGGGCTGTGCACAACAGAGTTACGGCAAGTCAAGTTGTACACATATTTTACACTGGCAATGAGCAGCATTGCTTTGTCTAGCTGCAATATCCACAGCTTAGAGAGAATTTTGATAAACTGAAGAAGGCTAAGACAAAGACCCTGAGAATGACCGAAATACTGAAAAATAGGTTGTTGTATAGGCACAAGGTCCTTACTGTGTTTTAGCCTCCCAAAGAAAATGCTACAGTGACATGGCTATTAACTATAATTTTACTAACTAGGAAAAAGAAGTAGCAGATTCCTTAGACTAGCAGGCAAAGTTTAACAAGGTGTGATGGCTGGGCACTGCAGCTAAATGAATTCAGATTAGAAGTTGGATGCAACGTTTTAATAGTTAAGGTTAATAAGCATTGGAACATCTTACCAAAGGCTGTCATTTCTTCCCTGAAAATATCAAAATACTGGTTTTAATGAGCCAAGTGGGTCAGGCTGAGTATTTTGGATGTGAACTCATGGTTCTTCAAAAGCCCAAATGTACATTGACTCCAAACTTTACGTGCACAGCCCTGCACATACTCCTGGAAGCTCAGGTTTGAGAGCTTCCCAGCCACAGCTGGTGAAGAGGCTCAAGCACAAGCTACCCCTTAATGTCTTCTGCCTTCCCTCTGCCTTGGGCATAAGTCAGTGACCAAAGAAGAAGGTGGCAAGGCTGACAAGAGGCTGTCTTACAGCTGCCAAACACAAACACAGCGCAAACACTCATCCTTCCTCACACAAGGGCAGCCGGAACCTTGTGGTAGACCAGGTGATTGCACGGGTCGGTTTTCCAGGATGAAAAGGGTGGAGTTTTGTTGGGAAGGGTCATGGGTGGGACACTGTTTTTTTATGTTTTCTTTTAAAACATGTCACTATATGGTTTCCATGTTTTGACGTAGTGAACTCCTGCTCTGTGCAAAGAAGAATGGTTTTCCTACACAGGGGACGGGTGAGTTTTTATGAACCATGGAAAGTCATGCTGATCATTGGCAAGGGCTTGAGTACAAGTTCATATTGGAGAATATAAAACCCAGTAAACATCAGGGAGGAAAGTAGGTTGCCTGGTGTGGTTATGATCTGGACCATGACATGCACATTTCAAAATGTCCTCTTGGGAGAAAAAAAAATCTGAAAATATTACAGACAAGGGAGCAGAGAAGCAGAAGGGTTCTGAAAGAGGGTAGGTCATTTGAGAAACGGCCTTGAGGTTATGATGAAATCACTGTAACTTAGACTATATAGGAAAGCAAAAGTTTGAGTTGATTTTGAGGTTTCCTGCCCTGTTCTCCTAGCACCTTGAAAGGCAGGCTGCCTCCATGGGTGCATGTGTTTTGTATACTACTTCATAAATCTGTGCCAGGTCACAGGAGACAGTAATGACATTTTGTAGCATGATGTATAGTGGAGGTAGTGTTGCTGTCTAGTGGACCTGCTCTAGTTTTTCTCCATCTGAAGGTCATGATAGATTTTGAAAGAACCAGTTGTTCACATCAACTTAAGACCAAGCTATTCTCTGCCCTGTCCATATGTTATATCTGCTAGGCACTTCATTTGCTTTTGTCTTTGCAAATTTCTTTGCAACGTGGCTGCTGAAGATTTTCAGGACTCATATTTGATGATATTCTGGGCGTCCAGTAAAGAGAGAAATAATTTCCTGTGGTGCATTACAGTATCGTGTAATAGAGCTCCAGGGAGATTTACCCATTCCTTTTAAAGGCACCCCCTCCCGGAACAATGGTGAAAATGGAGTCACGATACTTACAGATTTCCACCATTTAACTTCCTGAAATGGAAACCATAATGAAATGCCATGCACACTATAGTACCGTATGGTCAGGAAAACTAGACAAAGTCTTCCATTGTACCCGTCTGGTTGTTACGGGAGAGATCTGCCCACTTTGGTGTAACAGGATGTACTGCATATTTTGTAGTTTTGCCCAGTGCTCCAATCCCTGTGGGCTAAACCTTTTCAACAACAGCAATAAAAGAAGAAAAAGACTGAGGCCCTTCTCTTCTACCACTTTTATTTTAAGGGGATATTAAATACAAAGAGTTTCGCTCTCAGTGGAAATTGTCCAACTGACTCCAGGATACTGTGTAATCATTAGGAACTGGAAAAACTCAAACTGCCTGTCTGTAGTGGCTTGGATAAGACCTGCTGGGTGCATTCCAGCAATGAATATTGCAGCTGCGATGAGACTTATGTTAGGTCTCTTCTTTCAGGGTGAATTGTGCCCTTATGCCCAAGGCCAGCATAAGCCTTATGCACCATTTGAGACCCATTTAAGCCCTTAAAATAAGACTAGCATAGCATTTAAATGGTACATGGACCTCCTGGCCCTTTTGACAGAAGTATGTGCATTACAAGATATGTGCTAATCATTAAAATGTATGCTTTCCACTGTTAAAGGCAGTAAAATATACTCAGAAAACTACCTTCCTGTCTTACATGTGAATTCTCTTATCATTTCTTCAGACAGCATCCTAGCCTGTGAAAGTGACTAAAATATTTGCATCTGAAAAAGGATCTTATGTAGCCTTCAGATGACACTGCAGACTGTGTCCTTCTGATGTTCCTCAACAGTAGTAGCAGGACTGTCCGCTGGAGCTGGACAGGAGGCGATCTGGACATCAGTAACAGTTGGTGGGACATCCACTCAGTATTCCTTTAGGGGGATTTATTTGGTGTAGCTCCAGTGTAGTCCTGTGCCTTGTACGCCCATGGGAGCATATCTTCTGGTTTAGTTTCATCCCAAAGGGCTGCCGTTTGTGTGCTCCGTGATTCCTACTTGGTACAAACCAAAGCACAGTAAGTGGAGATGATAGGGAGAGTCACTCCAAAAGCACACCCTGGGCTACATGCCTTCTTAGGCAACATACGAGACAAAGAAGTGCTCACAAAATGGAGCACAAAAAGGAGGGCAAGTTGCAGGGTCTCCACATTTCCCCTTTCATGGCAAAGAATTCTATTTTGAGTGAGGACAAGCCGGTTGAAGCCCTGTGCCAGGCAGTGGTGCCACCTGACAGGGTTCCTGCCTCAGGGGACCTGCAAAGTTCTCTCTCCCCGAGTTTCAGGGCAACCAGGATTCAGACGGAAAAATCGGTGCACACGGCAACCAGAACTTGATATCTTAAGTGGTGCAGCGTGTGTATTAATGCCAGGTGAGATCTGGCAAGTGAATGTTTGTTTTACATTTCTCTTTAATCACTCTTACAGTTTTAACTTTGAAGTCTAGGGAAGTACATTTTCTGGTTTATGCCTCAGATGACATGGAAAAAGATATTCCACCTACAGTACTGGAATATCATTTATAGATGTGTAAATTCATAAAGCTATGCCTCTAACAGTTTGCCCACATGGAATTATCCCAATTTGCATCAACTGAAAACTTGACTAAAAAAAAAATAAAAGAAGAAGAACATTTGAGGTATTTTTTATTACAATTGCACCAGTATTTCAGATCTAGCTATTTTAGAATATATTCAAGAACATATACCTAGCCTATGTGCAATAAAGAAGAAACAAGATTTGGGTACAAGTGAGGGGAGGCTATTTTCCTGCTAACTCAGTATTGAATTAGGCTTTTCTTAGACGTGGCTCATTAAAAATTTTAAGGCACATAGCTGGCTGAGAGGGTAGATTCACGAACGGAGCTGGGAGGACAGGGAGACGCAACATACAAATCTTTGGAAAAATATTTAAAGAAATAATGATAAAAAGCAGTAAGGTTGGAGAGGTACAAGAATACTTGGATTTATTCAAGTTCTGTTTTTCTACTACAGATGTTCTGCTAACTAGAGCAGATATGTTCAGAGACCACATATTGGCTGTAAAATTCTAGGACTGAGATTAATTAAATGTCTGCTGCTCCTCATGCAAACTAGACTGCAGAGTTTTTCAGGCCTTTTAGTCTTCTGAAAGAACAGCTGTAGAATACATCATGTCCATATCTTGCGCTCTTAAAATGTATTTTTGTAATAAGTGTCATTTTTTTATAAGGAAAGTTTAACATCTTACCCTTCCTCTGATTATCTTGCTGCTGTTCAGAAAAAAAAAAGCATAAGGCTCTGATACTTACTATACGAACATCTGATACTTCCTACAGAGCACTGCCTCCACCCAACACATGTTTTTAAACAAAATTCATAGTAGGTTGAATGGTCACAGTAATTCACTTGTGTTATGGTTTGTGTGAGTTCATTTCTTGCATCAGTTGTAGGAAGGTGAGGACCCCATTCCAGTCTATTCTCGAGGTCAATACCCAGGAAATATAATTTGTCATTTCCATCTCCTTTTCCTCCTAACTGGACAATGTCATAGCTTCTTTTGATCAGTAAACTCATCCCTCCTCTGGGTCCTGCTACACAGGCAAGAAGTATACTTTTATTATACGATGTATTTTTATATATGATTAATCTTGCAGAAATCTCTTTTCCTCCTCCATGAGTGGATACCCTAACAATTTGATTTCTAGCCAGGCCTCAGACAGTTTCCTATTTTCTTTTGATATGGTACCCACAAATTCATGATATTCTTATGTTGTTACACTAAAACAATACAGCTATTTAAACAGTGCCCAACCCAGCTTTAACACTATACCCTTATGGCTGCCTCCTTAGCTCTTGCAGAAAAATGAAGCTGATGTCAAATGTAAAATTTTCAGCCTGCTGGAACTGTTATATACTTGATACATTACTTACACATGCCACTTATAAAAACATAAACCCCAAGCCAAAGGCGTCTCCTTCGCTCCCACATGGCTGTAGTTGAAGAAGATGTCATTGACCATAAAGAAGCAAGTAAAACATTTGCCTTAAAGCCACAGTGCTTAACACCAAAAAAACATTTCTTACCTAATATAACTGCTTAAAATTCATTATTTTATTATAATTGAAGACATTTTTCTTCTAACACTGGCCACCTGCAGCAACTACAGTTAGTGGTCATGTGCACTGGTGGCTTGTGGGGGCATAAAGGTACAACCTGATGAATGCCATCCAGGAACTCTTGCACTGAGGAACACCAGCCTGTGTCCTCATTGTGAAAATACTTTTTAATTGTTTGGGATTCCTGAGGTAAACATTACTTTACCTTTAAATAAATAATTTAGGGCCTACGAAAATCTTGGACTGGACTCCTTAGAAATGCCAGCCACGTGTAGAAAAATTGTCAGCCATGGAAATGAGAAAACATGCAGCCCACAGCAAGCTTCCCACTTCTGCCTTTGCCACATGCAACATGAGAAGGATGAAGAAGTTAGCTCAGTCTCAAAGGCATTCAGTTCCCTGGTAAGTTCTGGTAAGACTGGCAGGAAGGAGACACCATTAATGGTGATGTTGGCTTATTTATCAACCACAAACCTATTTCAATATCAACAAGCATGTTCGAGTCAGTCAAAACAATTACCAGGAGGTCTCCATCTGAATGGGTTTTCATAGCATTCAAGCCATGAAAAGACACAGAGTCCAAAAAAGGGACAATATGGACTATGCCATTGTCCTAGGGTGGGGGTCAAAGGCTGTGTAACTTATTCCAAATGGCAGTATACCTAGCCCTTTCCAGAACACTAACCAAAAATATTCATCTTTAAGAGTTCTTTGCAAAATTACTTATAATGAGTATTTTATTTAATAATGAGTACTTTAGAAATAAATGTCTTCAGTGGTTTTAATGCATCACCGTAGGAAAGCTTTAAAACCAATAGACTTGAACATTATAATCATTATGTTTGGATTGTTAAAACTGCTGACAAGACCAATGAACCACAGTGGATTTGTGAGGCAGCACACTATCACTGATAAATTTCTGGGGGGTAAAGATGAAAAAAGCCTCCTGTTACTGGCAAGCTTGGTCTTCCTGATACGCATATGAAATATGTCCCATGAAGTTAACAAAGGCTTTCAGTTCTCAGGAGGTACAAAGCTGTCCCACGTGAAGAAGCATGCTGCTACATACAGGTAGATTCTTGGATAGAGCTTTCCCAAAACTGGGTCCAGTTCCCAGCTATAGGCATGTGCTGACCACAAGTTTATCAAATGTTGTTTGTTTGGTATCACTTTAGAACACGTTGAGCAGGCAATTTGATTGGATCTTCCTATATTTTTATAGACAAAGCTAGTATCTCCCATACTAATTGCTCCCTCCCCTGTGCAATTACATAGAAATGTCAGGCACTCCTAACACTAGAATAATAAAAGCTGAACGTAATTTATTTTTTTTAACTCCCAAGGAGAAAGAGATAAGTTAATGGTGAAAAACAGGCGGTGTTGGGTAGGACATCTCTGCTAGGCCTTGACAAGGGGCTGTAGGCAGACACAGGATTCATTTGTTGACACCTTGCATTCATGGTTTTCTGCCCCTAGTAAAGTGACTGAGAATTGAAAAAGAGGTGATGTAAAACTCCACCTTTCTATAAGACAGTTTGAAGGACGTAAGAATAAAGTTATTAGCAACTTTCTCAGTATCTCCATGTGTCTTAAGCTCTTCCTTCATATAAGTGTTTATAATGCTTAGAGCAATATTTATGATGTGAGTTAAATACTATATTGTTGGGAATCTACCGAGGCTGTTACTCAAAGGATCCTAAAGGGTTTCATGGACAAACCCAAAGGCTGAAATACAACCTTAACGAAAGCAGCTTGTAGCTCCCAGAGACTCAAGAGGACTGCTTCTTTTTACATCAGGATTGAATTTGGCCCAAAGTCTACAAAACTTACATTGTGCCTTAAAGCTACTTGAGGATTTGTGGCTCTGTATCTGTGGCTGTGTTTGGGAAAGGTCAACTTTGAGATTTCCAGGTCAGAGCTGTTTGACAAGGATTTAGTGTCATCCACAACTTGGGACCAGCTAACAGGCTTTCTTGTTCAAAGGCAATGCTGTAACTGTAAAAAGAGGCTAAGAGGGTAAAACTGGAAGGAAAAGGAAGACAATTTGTTTTAAGTGATTTATCCTTGCTCTTCAAGACCCTCAGACCAGAAGAGGGTTCCTCCTGTTGAATGAGGCATGACTGAGTTATCTTTCCATTATTGCACTGCTGAGTTATTAGAGTTTTGAAATGTAAATAGGAAAGACTTCATAATCTGTGGGGTAATCTGCACAGGCTAATTTGTACCTTCCTGGAAAGCCTAGTTCCTTACTCAATGAAACAGGGCACTGTGGAGGCTTAGCCAACTTTTCCTGTCATTTGGGAAATCAAAGAAAAAACAGGAGATGAACAGTGAGACACACCATTTAATCACCGCTAAGCCTTCTAAGCATTCCTGTTTTTTTCCTAGGCTGGACAGTTGGAATTATGCTGTAGCATGGGAGAACATTACACTGGCCTCTTGTGCACCATATGCCTTTTCATTGACAAACTAACACTTTTTTAATGAGAGTTTCTGAGGTTGTTATCCAAACTACATTCCTTATCCCAGATCTCATCTATAGCACCTCTCCCAGAGGTATCTGGGAGTTTGGACCCAGGCATATATGTGAATCCAGGGCTTGATCAGGTCCCAGTGAAGTCAATAAAAATATTGTTGTTGCTGAACAGATATCTACTAGGCTCAAATGAAAAGGTAAAAGCCATCTAAGAAAAAGTGAGAGACAAATTACAGGTTCTTTTTTTAATCAGAATATGCCGCCTTCTTCTCTCTCCCTCCTTTTGATTTTTTTTTCAACTGTCTTAACTTTATAGCTAGTTTAAAGTAACTGAGAAAATGTTTAAATTTTAAAATGTTGAATGGTCCTGGACCAATGCCAAAAAAATGTCATATGACCTTCCTGATATATAACTCTTAATTTTCGAACTTACTGACTCCAGTCAAGAATTTTTGGTGATGATAAAATACTGAAACGTAGAAAAAGAAATACCAGGAGGTTGAAAAAATGAACTTGTGTTCGCAGGTAGGTATCCCCATTTCCGGAAAAATGAAAAAAAGAAGAAAGCACACCTGCAAAACTTTGGTGCGTTAAATATTGCATAAGCATAACCTCGGGGTTATGTTAATGTAATCATTTACATGGGAATATTAATTTTTGAAACATTTGTGGCATTAGTTAACCCTTTCTTTATGGGTTAGGCTCTCAAAGTCTTTATGGGTTAGACTATCAAGGTGTTAGACTCTCAAAGCAACCTCTGGACGCGACAGAGGTGGCTGCTGGTCTGCCATTCTCTGTGCATCCCACCACCACGGTCCTGATCCCGGGAAGTATTACAGATGTGCGGATCATTCCCTTGCGGATAGAGCGGTCAGGCTGAGATGCTGTTCGCGGGCTACGAGGAGGCTGGGGGGCTGCATCCCCCTTGGAGTCCTGCAGCTAGAAACACCTGCTCCTGGCACCCATATGGGGACGTGGAGAGGGAACGGGACATAATAAGCACTTTTGACTCGGTGCAAGACAAGGCACCTGGTGATGCTGGGTCAAGTACCTCTGCAGGAGGGGAGCCAGCAAAGCCAGACTCCTCCGGGGTCCCGCTCCTCTCTCCTCCCCGGAGCCCAGGCTGCCTTCCAGCCCTTGATCTCGGCAGAGAGCGAACTGTTTGCCAATCTCCTCTCACTCCCCGGGCAGCGTTAAGGTGGAAAAGGTGGATGAAAGAGTAAATGCAGACATCTGCCCTTCGGGGTGTCCCTGTCGGAGAACGAAGCCGGGGAAGGAAGACGAGGGGACAGGGTGAGTGGGTGCGTGTGTCAGTCAGCGGGGGGATGATCTGAGTATCCGAAGTCATTCAAAAGGTCAAAGCAAGCATTAACTCTTCCCCGCCCCTCTCTCCACCTCGGGGGAAATCACAGTCCGCCCAAACTAGATGACAGCTTGCCGGGACTTAATGACAGGCTGGGTGCAGACAAGCCGCGGCCGCCCAGACAAAGGGAGGAAGTTTGGTGCTGCCGCCGACCCCAGAAAGGGGCAAGGGCAGGGGACGAGCCGGGACACCGGGGGCAGGGGCAGGGTCGGGGGCGCGACCCCCCGCCCGGGCAGCAGCTCCCCCCGGCCGCGCCACGGGCGCTCTCGGAAAAGCCTCGGCCGGTTCCCTCCCCTCCGAGAGCCAGGAGTAAACCC
>JAHREE010000574.1:1978432-2049588 GCA_033628505.1 Tringa tobata | reverse complement strand
CCGTCTCCCGGGCCCGGCAGGTGGAGCTGCTGCTGGTGGCCGACGCCTCCATGGTCCGCAAGTACGGGAAGGGGCTGCAGCACTACCTGCTCACCTTGGCCTCCATCGCCTCCCGCCTCTACGCCCACGCCAGCCTGGAGAACCACGTCCGGCTGGCCGTGGTGAAGGTGGTGGCCCTGGGGGAGAAGGAGAAAGGGCTGGAGGTCAACAGGAACGCCGCCACCACCCTCAAGAACTTCTGCAAGTGGCAGCACCAGCACAACCGCCTTGACGACGACCACGATGAGCACTACGACGCCGCCATCCTCTTCACCCGCGAGGTAGGCATCGTCCCCACCGACGGCGGCTTGCTTTGCCTCCAGCGATGTGTGGTGGGGTGACCCGGCTGCGACGTGGCCGCTCTCCAGCCACACTGTCCAGCTTTGCCTGGTGGTTGCCCCTGTGCTCACCCCTTCGTCCTTCCCTTCGGGTCGCGCTGCGCTGCAGGGACCGGCAGCCACGCGCGCAGCGGCTGGGGATGGAAGAAGAGCTGAAAACCCAACAAATTGTGTATGGGCGCGTGCGCCCCCTCCCCTGCGAGGTCACCCCCGCCGTGGGACGCAGTCGTTCCTGCCAGTTCGGTGCTGGGATGCCTGCCAGGGCAGAGAGGTGGTAATGTGCCTGACCGGGGGACCCGGATGAGATACGGTACCTCATCTTTCCCAGTGAGATGTTTCACACACGGCCGCTCTCTCTCCAGGGAGGTGGTGCAGGCAAAGGGCTGGTAGTGCTCACTAGTCTAAATTAGTCCCTCAACCAACCTGTTAGGGAAAAAACGGTGGAGAACACCTTAAAAGGCCGTGCAACTTCCTTGTTGAGTGCATGGAGATGCTATTTCCAGCAAGAACAGCTCCGCCACACTGGGAGCCGGCAGCGCTTGTGGTTCAAGGGTAGGACGTAAACGCCAACCGCAGGTAAACAGAGCTGCAGAAGTTGAGGGAGTCAGGCTGCTGGTAAGGACATGCAATCTCTTTCCCGTTCCTCAAGTGATCGGCTGTGGGTCGGATCTGGCCAGTCTTACCCATGCAGAGCTGCTGCGCCTTGCTCCCTACCCGGTTGTTAATTAATTGCATTGCCAGAGGTCATTAAGGGACATTGCTCTAGTAGACATGTGGCCGAGTTTATGCAATGAGGTTCTTCTGTAAGAATATCCCTTCAGCGGTTTGGGTTTGGTGTTTTCTTTTTTTCCCTTCCCCAAGTACGAAAAAAATAACTGCATGACTTTCCGTTCGTTTGAGTTCGCCTGCTTTTCTACATCATAGGAGCCTGCCAAAAAGGATGCTTTGGATGGTTTGTGGAAGGAGTTGCTCCAGAAGGGGGAAAAAAAGCGCCTGGCTTGCTTTTAAAGCTGTAAATAGTTGAAACATTAGGTTCTGTGTCAGTCAGGCATCACTTGTACAGCAGGAGCCTTTTTTAGCAGTTTAAAGCCCATTGGTCCAATTTGCAAGCTTTCCTTTTTTTTTGTTGTTTTAATCATTATAATCTGAAGGAAAACAGGCTGCCTAGGCTGGGTCAGAATGCTCTTGCTTTTTGCTATAAACATCCTTTCTAATATCTTATTAATTAAGCCTGGGCCAGAACCCATCACTTTTCACTAAAGTGTTTTTTTCTCGGCCACTATTCCCATTTATTTCACTGGGATTTGTTACAATTCAGAAACTCTTAGGGTGGCAGACTATGAATCCTAAAGTCAATTATTAAGTTAATTTGGATTGAGATAGGATGTGAGTTTAAAGTGCCCTGGCTTTACAGATGCTTATCTGCAGTTCTCTGCATGGATGCTGCTAATCAGTAATCCACTTTCAAAGACTCCCGAGTAACGCATCTTCCATGCCTACAGTTGCTTCTTTTGGATGTAAGTAGTACCTAAACTAAACAAAATGTCACAGTTCGCGTGGTCTCCTTCCACTCTTAAGATGCAAATACTGCTTGCATTGTTACTTAGGGATGTAAAGGCTTTGCAAAGCAAAAAGCACAGACTTCCATTTTCTTGGTTTACATTTTAACAGATTTAGCTATGGGATTAGCTCGTCAGTGCAACTGAGTCTAACTTAATCTGCTTTAATGATTTGCTGTGTGCACATGCAGATTGTTTGGCATTACATTTCAGTATCCAATGAGAACAAGACTGTAGTTCCTTGCTACATGTGTTCATGATGTTCTTTGCGGGGAATATGTGTGAGTCCACACGATTTTTATATGCTTACACTTGAAATGTCAACATGAATCTGTTTGCTCCTCTTGGAATGTAAACACAAAAAGGGTTAAAGGATGAAAAAGCAGTAGAGATGTTTCCCGGAGAAAATAGCCCCACTTTGAACTAAAGAGAGATTTTTTCCAGTTTAGCTTTTCGATGAGAGTGGCCGCAATTGGCAGGAGCATTCAACTTTTACAACTATGTTTTGGATGTATGAAGTACGTTGCTTAGCTACTAGACGCCAAGCCATGGCTGCGTGTTTTGATGGGCTCCGAATACCGTAATGCTAATTTTTGAACATCCAGATGTCTTCTTCTAAATGGCTTGTTTTTTAGGCACGGGGGAAATGTGTGAGGTACATTTTCCGTCTTTGTTTACTAACTGAGGCCACCTTGAACTTTGTGTCTCTGCGTCAACAAATAATATTTGCAAATCATTTGTCAGCTGAATGCATGTCCTCAGCTGTATGTAACTGTTTATGTGTAGTTAGAATCTAAATTATGCACGCCTGTCGCCATACAAGTCTCTAATATAATAATTATCTTCCTTCTGGAATGACATTTACTTAGATGTTATTTCTGACACCAAAAGAAGCTTTCTGAAAAGATAGCAGCTTTACTAGAGTTCCTTATAAAGGAGGAATTCTTTCATAATTCAGCACTATTGCATCTTCCTCTTCTGTTGTCATTACTTGTTTAGAGATAAATTAATAACCGTACGTCGACTAAGAGTGTGCTAGCAGCTCTCCTTGATTATAACATTAGTGGTAGTGGTTCAAATTACTAACATCATCATTCATACTAGAGAGTACTTCACATGTGAAAAGATTTTTAAAAGGAGATTTACTGATTCTGGATTAAAACATTCACCCCCTTTTGGTTATATTTACTTTGATAAAGGCTTTAAAGCAATTATGCTGCAGAGCACAATAAATAGTAAATAAATATGAAACATGATTTCAGTTCACAGACTACTGGTCTTAAAACTATTTTAAGTCTGTGTATTGCTTGTAAGTGGTGGCAAGAACCCTATAACTGTCCATTAGCTGCAGTGAGTCCATTTGCCCTGTAACTGCAAGGAAAAGTACAGCAGCATGTCTGGTCGTTATTATCACCTGTGTAACAGAGTGTAAAAATCCTCAATGGGCACAGAAATTATCTGTCGCTAAATATTGCAGAAACATAATGGGGTTCTCCTGTGATTATTTAAATTCCCCAAATCTAATGAGGAGAAGTACGTTTTCCCAGTGGTCTCACTGTTGTTTTGACCCACGATGGCCAGTATCAAGCCTGACAGGGGTCCAGTTTGTCAGTACCAAAATATGATATTTTTTTAATAAATCCTCACAGCTCTCACTAAGGCAGTTTGGCCTTAACAGCCTTAGAGAATAAATGGGTTCCCTGCTGTTCGACTACTTTGTGGTTGAGTCCTTGACAGCAGCTGTGAATGTTTGGGCCACATGCATCTTCAGAGCATCCTCCACAGAATAGGGTGATGCAAGGATTCGGTCGTCTGGTGGCCAGGTGAGTCCTTCGCCCTGTGCGGCAGTAGAGAAGCGGCTGTGGGGTGGGGAGGAGGAAGAGCTTGTGAAGCCCTGTCCCCCCAGACAGCAACTCGCTTTGTTCTCCGTGGCAGCGAAGTCAACAGCAGATTTAGAATGTCGTCCGTTTCAGGGTTTTTTTTATGGTGGACAGTTCTTGGAAGCTGGCAGCAGGCTATCTTCAGTCTTCAGGTTACTATAGGTGCAAGAAAATACTTGCCAGATTATATGTCACAGTAGAAAAATGTATTAGAGGTGACTTGCAAACTGCACTTAAACTCAGCCTGTTCTTTTCCAAGGTCTAGCCTGCTCCGCAATTGTCCTCTAGAATTCATCCAATCCGCTTCATTAGTGACCCTTAGTTAAGTTTCCTGTGAACTACTGAATGCATTTGGACTAAATCCAGTTCTCTTCCTCTCCTTTCCCCTCAATTCTGAATCATGTGAAAATTAAGATAGATACTTCTCACGGTAGATACAGGCAGCAAGAGCAAGAAAAAATAGTTTACTAAATGCTTGCTAGCATCATCCATGATAGTACCATCATGCCTGGCTCTAACAAAAAGTTCATGCTAGAGCCAAAGGCCGCTGTCCTGCCTTTTTCTACACAGTAATTATATGGGTCTTGTGTGTATGATTTAGTTTAACTGTCAATCTGACAGTGCTGCTAAATTTCAACAGCAAACTTTGGATTATCTCAGCTCTATAGATGGTAATTTCATTGTGTGGAGCACATGCTTTCCTTGGCTTTAGCTCTTCCTTCTTTTTTTCTTTTCTATATTATCATCTTCCCACAATTATTATCCCATATTTGTAAAGCAGATCACTGTACCAATGGTCAATAGAATATAATTTACTAATGTTTATTATTAGCACTCTAAAGAAATTATAATGTGATGTGCCTACCAGTTTCATAGTGTTTTCACCAATTTTGTTGCAAATCTCATACATTTAGATAGTATCCCTAGGGAAAATAAAGTGGGACATAATTTGTGCAGAAGTTGTGTGATTCACACTGATCTGGAGATGGTGTGGAGTTTCCCCACAGAGGAATGATGGGTTAGGCAAGCTAAACCACACATTTTTCCTTGTTCACCAGTTGCCAGTTTTGTAACTGAAACTTGGTTTGCCCTTCCCTTCCCCGTGTAGAATCCAAAAGCTTTATGTGTGTTCTGTCAGTATTTTTAAATAATCTGCAGTTTACATAACGCTCCTGCATTTTCTTCATATACTTTAGGAAAAAAAAAAGTAGTTTTGTTAATCTGTACATTCAGAGTGTAAAAACTTAATCAACTTTAGGGTCAACTTCTAATGCTTTATTGCAGAATGTCCTGGGATGACGAGTGCCTAGGATCCCCATAATATGCAAGGGCAGAGTAAGAACATGCCTAAACAACCAGTCTGGTGACAAGGTAGTTTCTGAAGCCAGCAAATGTAGCATGCATGTGCTAAAGTTAGCCCAACGGGACATCATGCATACGTTGGCTTTTCTTGAATTTCACCATATCTAGAATTCAGAAAGACAGCTCTGTACATTTGAGATTTAAATGCCCAAAACTCAGTCTGCAATTTAGCACAGTAACCTGAAAGGAAGATGACCTAAATTTTTAAGTTAAGCTACTGGAGGAAAAGATGTGATTTTTTTTCTTTTTTTTTTTTTTTTTTTCGGTCAGTATGGCAGATACCTCCACTCCTTTTTTCCTCGAAAGGTAACCTTTCCTTCAAAATACGGTCATGGGAGCAGTTATCTCAGTGAGTCTGACAGGAGTCCTTTCTCGCCTCACAGCGATAGCCAGACCCTCTTTCTGGTACCCTAACCTGGACATCCCCATGAGTGAGACCCACCACTGTCTCAGGAAGAGGACTTTTCACAGCAGCCTTCCTCCAGGGCAGCCTTCCACCATTTTGGCTTGTAAAGGCTCTCTTTTTAAATGTCACAGTATCGTTTGAGGGGTAAAATAGACGATTCCCTAATTTGTTCACCAGTTAGCCCTTATTTTCAATAGCTTTAGTGGTCTTTTTTTCTTAGGTCCTGTGCTCCTTTTGACTTCCCAACGTAACGTGCTCTTTGGTTGACACCGGTAGTACTTCTGCTTGTGTGAACCTTGCTTTCCTCCACGTGTTCCCTTCTGCCTTGCTGTGACAGCAATAAGCTTCCACCCGCTTTGCAGAGGGGCGCGTGGGAGGGTGGGTGCGTGGCTCCCAAATACCGCCTCACCCTGCCCTCCCTTTACAGCCCTGCGGTGGGAATGCTGCTGCAGGAAGTCAGAAAGTCGTATTTAATTCCTTCCTCTGCTTGAGGGATTTTAGGTCTGCATCGCCCACCTCCCGGGAGAGGTCCTTAACCGGTAGGTTGTAAGCTGTTCCAGGTGTTAAGGAAACTTTCCACCCCTCTGACCAAAGCTATGTCACTGTTTAGCAAGTAATTCAAGATTCATATGGTGAGAAGGAGAGGAATCGTGACCTGAAGCCGCTGACTGGAGCCCACCGCTTAGAGCAAGGCAGCCCGTGTTCCCAAAGCACGGAGAGAAGGCTGTTTCTGTAATTTACCAAAGGACCGTTCTGTGTAAAATACAGAAGCAGGCTGGGGGACAGGGACCAAAAGTGATGTCCCTTCACCAAGCCCCCCTAAGCACTGACTGCAGTCAGGGCGAGGGGAACCTCTGGCGCGTGGGCTGCAGCAGGAGGAGCCACGACTCCCTGCGTGCAGGGACACCTGCAGAACTTCACTGTAGACCGTAGTCTGATGTAGACCGAAGAGCGCTGTCCTAAGAAACGCACTTCTAAGTATCCTCATCCCTCAAAGGAATTTGAAGCTGGATCACCTTCTTACTGGGCAAAGGCTTTGACTGATGAGCCATCGTGAAGAAACCAGAAAAGCAAGGGGATGAACACACAGGGATGTGAAAGCTGTTAGCTGTGCTTTAAAAGAAGATTATGTGCAGCTGTGCCCAACAGGAAACCTAATCCTGTTGGTTTCTCATATATCTGATCTGAGAATGTATGTAGGCTTGGGTTCCTTCAGGGGCAAAGACCAAGAAACATTAAGCATCACAACCCCAATCAAGCCGTAGTATAAGCTAAGTGCTAAGCTCCTCAGGACTGTAAAAGTGTGGCACTTCGTGGCCTATAAGGTCACAAACTGCAAGCCCCTGTGAAGGGTAGATAACTCAAAGACCAGAGGACTCGTGAACCAGTTTTGTTCTTCTGCCCTTGCATTCCACCAAACTGTCCGTGGTGGTGCTTAAATCTTGTGCTGGTTCAAGTCCACGGGCTCTGGCCTAATACCAGGTTTCACTAAACAGTTTATTCTTGTTTTTAAGCCTACTGCACAAAGCAAAGCACTTCAGGTAAAATAAATTAACTGCTCCAGCAGGGAGCCACGACACTTATCTTCATTCACAACAATGCCACGTATACATGGCAAACAGCCAGCTGCTCTTGACGTACTTACAAATGCCAAGAAAACTTGGCCTTTAATGAGCTGTCTAATTAATTACTAGTCTTATGATGTACAGCTCACTTTTCCGAAGTCATTCCTATGCCAAAGCTTAAGTCCTAACATCTATTACCTCCTGTGTAACAAATGAATTTCCTAGTCATTCTTTTATTTTGAAACTACTGTAATGCAGATTAAGGGCCAGACTCTGGATTCCTTCTTTAGAAATACCAAGAAACACTTATTCTTCAAAGCTTCTGCTGCTATTTGGAGACAATTAAATTAGTAGACAGATTTGAGTATGTGATTAACTTCTTAAATAGAAGCCACACACCAGAGTGAAATAATAATTGGAAAATAATTTTAAGTGTCATGTGAGTTCCCGCTTTCTTAGTGCTTTAGCTGGAGTAAGAAAAGTTGAGGAGACCCACACAGATTTTTTAGATTGCATCATTACATCCGGGCCTGCTTTGAACAAAAAAAAATTATTTTCAAGGGAAATCAAAACTTTTAATGTACTCCCAGAATCTGAAGCAGTCTGAGACTGCTTTCCAAGATTGCCCAAGAAAACTAAAAATTGGCTATTGATGCTGGTAACAAGTAACATGGCCAGTACAGCTACAGGAGGTATAAGTCGAAAGAAATTTTGCCATAAAGATTTAAATCAGTGGAAGCATAACCAGGTGTGCCTTTCAATAACGTCACTCGAAATTGTGCTGTTGGGAGAGACCACATAGCTAGGGAATGGTGAGTTGACCTGATAGCAAAATTCTCAGAATATTTGTCTCAGAGATGCCACTTTATAGGCTTCAATTATGTGTACATTTTAGACTATGTGATGCTATGAATAGAAATATATTAAAGTTTAACTCATACAGAGGCAAGAGAAATACAGAATAAATGAGAATATCAGTTGAGAACATAATGGAGCTGAGTCTTCCATAGTCTGCCCCAGTGATTATTGATAATGTCAGCATTAGCTTAAAAAAATGCATTCTCGTGCAGTCGTGGAGGAGTCTGCAGCAAAACCCAGAGGGCTCAGCACATGTTCTCTGTTCAAAGCACAGCCAACGCCTCCCCTGCTCTAGCAGCAGGTGGGCAACCCGTAGATGTCCCTCAAAGAAGCTAAGGCCAGAAAATATTTCCAAGACCCTTTACAAGCCTCCTCGGCTGCTGCCCATCTGGGGTTCGGGAGGCAGCTGCAGGGCTGCCCGGGCCACCTTGCCTTGCCAGGGAGGCAGCACGGAGGGGGTCACTCCGTCGGCTGGAGGGGATGGAGCTTTGCTCTGTCACTGTCCAGCGCTTTCTGACCACAGGGCAGTTGCTCTCCTCTCTTCTCCTTTACGGGGATCGTTGGTCTCACGCCATCTGGGTGTGACGTAAAATTACCTAGCACCTCCAACACCCCAGGGACAGCTGGAGAACAGGTAACAGGAGCTAGGTAATTTTACAGATAAGCGATTTTCAGAATCACTTATCTTCTGTTGTGGGATTTCCCGGGGGCAACCTTTAACTAACACAGCCCTTCAAGAAATGCATTTCATCTGACCCAAAATTAAGGTATTTCATAAAGAAAGTGTAAAGTTTGTTTCGTTTTGTCTAGACAGCTCTTAAAGAGGTGAGCACGGCCCTGAAAGTTGCTAGTGGGATGTTGAGATGTGTGGACACGTGTCATGCTCTCTGGGAAATGGTGTAAATGGAGGAACAGTGGTTTGATGACGTGACTGGAGTTCTTAAGAAAACCCGGGCATGCAGTGCGGTAAAAAGTCAGTAACATGTAACATATGGAAAGTAACCAAACTTTGCTATGTCCTTCAGTGCTTGTGTATGTACATAGCTTTTTTTTTTTTTTTTTAATGCCTAATGAATGTGGCATAATGCAATCCTGTGCATAGCTTTGGAAATGTTGAGGTTAGGATTACTAACCAGCCAAGAGTCAAAAGGGCTGCTTACAGTTAACATCCCTGTCATAATTTTTCAACCTCCACACATCCCATAAAAAGTAACTCTTCCTTAGTTTGTGAAATTCTCTGCTTAGAAAGATTGTATTCTTTTAATTATACTTGTGTCATCAGATCTGGAGAACCATTGTGAGGGTCTGGTTGCATATACTGGTATGGCTTCATACCATATCACTGGCATAGTTTCTTCTTCTTTGCAAATGGAAATAAATCAAGCACTGACATAAGACATCTGGGGGCTAATATAATTGTGCGCATACTGGGAGTAGTACTGATGTAAGTATCTACGTAATAATGACACCCAAATACAAGAAAAGACCAAATGACACAAAATCTGCACGCAGAGACAAGGCCTGAATTAATTAATGTGTTTTATACTACCCTTGGCACTATCAACCTGAGTGTAGTTTAGACCTGTGCCAGTAAGCTGCTTTCTGTCTGATTTATGTGCTTTTTGGTACTTGTGTAAGAATTCCGATTCAGCTAGTTGTGTGGATTCAGTTCAAATTGCACTAGTATAAAAGTATCTTACTTCCTATACAGCTTACAGTCATTTATTTAGGCTGATTATATCATCATGAAAAGGTATTTTTATTGGTACTGTGCACGTACATTTTTTTCTGGGTTTTGTTACTCATGCTGCTGTAGGTAAACCACTTACAGTTACGTTTACATAGAACGTGCTCTGTGTAAAACATGTCCTTAGACTGAAAGGGCCAGGCTCAGAAGTGATAAATAAAAGGCTAAATGGATATGAACCTAAGCAAAAGTAACAGGAGCTTAAGGATTGCGTCTTCCTCGTTGAATATGCCCCAGATGATAGACATTATAGTAATACGATCTCACTCAGAGCCTCTTCCAACATTGGTCCAGAGATTCTGCAAATTATAAGTTTATTTGCCCAAATAAAACTGGAAAAAAAATTGCATTCTTTTTAAAGTGCTTGAAACTGGGTGTCCTCCTTCTGTACATTCTCATAACCCGTGCAGGGCCAGAAGCAAAATCTGGGGAGCTAATTGGATGTCAAGGGTGGGAGCCCATGGGGTTAGACAGAAAATTCCCTGCATATTATCTGCATTGCTACAGAATGGAAGTTCTTCTTAAACCATGGATAATGCCTGTGAAAATTTGGGAATTGAAATACTTTTTGAACTTTATTCCTTCTCTTTTTTTGTGAGACTGTTTTGTCCATTGGTACTGCAACAATGAAATCTTGACATTAAGTAGCACCAGGAGTGCACTTACCAAAAAGTGTTCCCAGACACCTGGAAACCAGAAAAACTGATCCTGAATTCTTGCTCCATATATGTAATGTTGCTATGTAATTTTAGCTTGAAAAATTCTTAATTTCAACTTGGGAGGGGAAAAAAATTATTCTTTTTTTTTTCTTTTTGTAGAGAGGTGTTCTGTCATAGTATCTGTGAACTCAGTGTGTTTTTCTTTGACTTCAGTGGGATTTGAATCCTGTGCGTTTTCAGGTTTGCCTAAATTTGAAACTCATAATCAGTGAATGTTGTTGACCTAGAGTATCATACAGGATATCTGTTATTCAGATAGATTAATTATGAAAGGCTTCATGAAAGTAAGTCATTATAAAAGCAGATCTCAAGGGAAGAAGAGAGTCTTAAAAATGAAGGGAAAAAGGTACTCTTTGATCATTTTGATAATAACATTTGATAATACTGTCATGTCTTGAAAGTGTCATTTTCATTCAACCACAGTGAAATGTCTAAGAGTGTTCCAAATGTCATGGCACCTGTTTTCCCTTCTTAAACAAAAAAGCGTATATATGTACATTCAGGCTTGTATTCTTCCCTCTGCTTCAGTAGCAGCATTAAAAAGTTATTATTGACAATCAAAACACTCTATGTCTGACCAAAGCTGCCTTCATCATTATCATTACCGCTATCATTCTGGAATGATGCTAACTGTATAGTTTTTGGAGACACCCCATATCTACAAGTAGGAAACGTGATCAAGTTGTTGCACTAGTAAGACTAGGAATCAAGGGGTTTTATGCGCTGTCATGTCACTGGCTCTTTAAGGAGCCTTTGAGAATTGCTTAAATACTTGGCATATTGGGTAATACATTATTAATCATAATACTACTTGACAGGTGTGACATGAGGTTTAATATATAATAATCTCATTCCTTGAAGTGCAAGTATAAGGCTTGCCTTTTGAAAAGAAAGGTGATCTGTGGTTCAAGGAAGCTTTCTCTCCGTGTCTTGGTTCACCTTCTTCTGGTTTTATTGTCAATGAAGGAATGCTTTTACAGCATGTATTTTGAGTACTTACCTCAATGCAAGTTTGAGCTGCTGTATGTGTTTCAGAAATACAAACCAAGAATAATTAATTACAGAAAGTATCCGAATCCTGTTAAAGTCAATGAAACTATTTTCAGTGACTCTTCACCTGAGATGGGATTGGGTCATCATGCTTTTAAACTGCACTGATATCTTTAGATGGAACCATATATTGATGTTTTTATCCAGGTTCTGCTGTTTGCAAAGGGCTGGTGACTAACCTGTTGTTACCTATGGGTGTAAAAATTTAATTTAATGCTTTTATTATTTTTTTTTCCTTCCTGGGCAGGATTTATGTGGGCATCATTCATGTGATACTCTGGGAATGGCAGACGTTGGGACCATATGCTCTCCTGAGCGCAGCTGTGCAGTGATTGAAGATGACGGCCTCCATGCAGCTTTTACAGTGGCTCACGAAATTGGTATGCAGTGCCTTTTCTGTTCCCTTGCCAAATCAAACACTTGTAACAGCTGCATTAGTAACCAAAATACTTCGCAATTAATTCCAGATTTCCCCTGGTCCAGATACTCACTTGGGGATTAAGGCTGTATACATATGCACTTCAGGGTTAACTAATAAGGGATCAGAAGGCAAGTGAAGGCACACAGTAGGTGTTTCCTTTCTGACAGTGTCGTTTCTAAGCAGTAGTTGGAGTGAAAATTCAAAGGCTGCTGCTACTGTCTGAAGATGTCAATACGTGTTCCTCCTGAGAAGGCCATCTATTGTAATTCACTTGCATTTAGTCCATAAACTTTGGAAAAATAACTCACCTTTTTGAATTGCTTGCATGCTCTGTTGTTACGAAACCTTTTCTGGGGACAGTGTATTACCTGCAGAGAAGGCTTTTGGGAAAAAAAAAACAAACAAACAGAATTCTAATCTTTTTCTAAGTGCATGGAAATTCCACCTTTATGGTAAAATAAGGTCCTAATGTGAATCCTGAAATAGGTGAAATAGTAGTCAGGTGATAAATGTTTGGTTAAAAAAACCCCTTTAACTTTGTTTCAGTCTCCACCTCAGTGAACAGAAATTTCATGTAGGAAGAAAGTTCATGCTCTGGGACATTATGTCTGTCATGATATATTCCTTGAGAGACACTGCTTGCCATCTTGATTATTTTGAATTTACTAATGTTTTGTGAGCTGTGTTCACTGGAAATACATTCGGTATGAGGGCTGTTCGCTTCGGTGAGCGCACAGCAATTTAAAAGTGGAGGACTTTTTTCTTTTTTCTTTTTTTTTTAAACATTCTTGGAAGGAAATAACAAGGAAAGGAGAACTTTCAGAGAGAGCCAATTTCTGAATTGCCTTGTACCTCATGCCAAACCAAAGTAAAGTTTGCTTTGGGAGTATCATTGCAGTAGTTCAATTTTCAAGTAGCTAGCAGGTAGAGCCCAAGAGTTGTGTGCCTTATATATACCTGGCTCAGCAACTGGAGGTCACCAAGTATGAAAAAGCAGCTAGAATGTCGGTGACCTGACCCTTCAACACTTAGTGAACCTAACCCTACTGCTCTTACAGTGCCTCAAAGAAATGAAATCAGTAGTGGCTGGAGAAGGATCATGTGTTGCATGATAACATAAAATGTGGCAGAACAAGTCCCCAAGACAGAAATTTTATTTTAATAAACAAGACGGTTTAGTATTGAAAGAAAAAGCCCTCTGGAATCACTAATTCCGAGCATTTGTAGGTCAGTACAGCAATGCATCAAATCCAGCCTCACATCAGATGGGTTTAGTGGCATTAAATCTGGATGGTGTGAAGCTAATGACCCGTCATGAGCTAACAACACATCCCAGTCTACAAGTGGGGCAACGATTGCCAAACTTACTCTATCACCCAAAGGCCAGTCTGCTTTAGGGACTGCTTGTATCGTCTTGCACCCAGAAGTGCTGAGGGTTAGTGGGCGTTGGTGTGGTTGGATGAGGAACCTCCTTGGAATGCTAGTGTTGATATGTCTGATGTGTGAAGAGGCAGGTAGTGCATCTCGACTACCATTTAATCAGCAATAAATACATGTTTAGATAAATGAAAAAGGAAAGAACGTAGATCAATAAAGAAGGGGATGAGCAGTAAATACAAATATTAGTACTTTGAATTCCACACAAAGAAAAGGTAAACACAAGTGAATTATTTTTGGTGATCTAGAAGCACGTTTTTGAAAAAGAGCCATTTTCATACCTAGAAGTTTACAGGAATCTGTAAAAGCTATAATTTTCAATGTAAAAAAGGCATGAATTGAAATGGATAAATAAGTACCCTAATGGACAAAAAAACTCTAGTCTGAGGTTGTTTAAAATAACATCCCACTTTTTTTTCTCCTCACCATAAGATTTTAAGAACGGAGAGGTGTCAAGTCACAGAATGATCTTTGTGTGTGTGGCCTAAAGTGGGAGAAGTTGAGAAGAAAACACAGCTAAAATTGCTTGAGTACTTACATTAAATTAAAGGTCAAAAAAGGATGAAAAATAAAAGTGTGGCATGGATACCCTTTAGTTAAGCACTTTGGGGAAAACCTTGCTTTATTTTATTTGGAGACCAGATTTCTTCCTACAGTTCAGAAGTCTTAAAAGTCCCCCCTGTCCTGTGGGTAGCGTGTAGCTTTGATTTTACAGTGGCTTAGTTATTCAGTGGAGTTCACCTGCCAGCATAGGACATGACCTGCAAGACAGAGGGTGTGCTGAGGGCTCTAAGTCGAAGATGCTCCTTTCTGTCAGCAGGAAGAGCGAGGTGAGCTACTAAGTGAATCAGAGTCACCGTCTGCAGTTTTTTTAATAGCCCTGCTGCATGTACACGTCTAGCAGATGCAGCATCGTTAACGTGGACTTGATCTGGAGAATGGCTGTGTGTCCTCGCTTTGACTTTGAGGGGATCTGAATGCCCTTGTTTCCTGTCTGAAGGATCCAAGAGCATTTGCGAGGATCATATTCTTTCTCTGGAAGGTAACCAAAGTAAATGGAACTGCAGCTCAACCAAACAGGACGATGCACAGCCCAGGGGCTCAGGTTGGTTATGTGCATAGGAAGCCAAAAAGCAGCCCACTAAAGAATAAAGCCTGCCGCCTCTGTTGCCAGGGTGTCTGCCACATTATGTTTATTTTTTTCTTTCAGGTAAAATAGATGGATTTTCGCCAGTGGTTTTTGAGGGGGAGAGTATGAATAAGCAGCAATAACAGGCAAAATCTCCAAAGAGCTGTAAACAAGAGCACAGAAAAAAAATAGATGCAATGAAACTGTTATTACAACTGATTAGCAGGCAATAAGAGATGGCAATCCATATATAAAGATACATATATATATATATAAGGGTAGGACCTGAATCTTGTCCTACTTATATGTGTGAAAAACAGGAATAATTTGTGTCCAATATCAAATGCAGAAAATGAGGATAATGTAGCAAAAAATAGGAGACCTTGTAACTTTGAACATGATAATCCAGTTTCTCCTCAGAATACAGGGAAGCAGTACTAATAGCATAAACGTTATTTTTAAATCGTAGCCTGTCAAGACATTCAGCCACTAATGGTAAATCCATATATGGTTATTTTCTAATAGGGGACATGCTGCTACCAGTTTGGACAGCAGTAGCTTTGCTGTCGCAAAAATAGTCTTCTGGATTCTTGCCTGAAATCATTAGTTCGGCTCCATGTTGTAGCATATGGATGTCTTTTCTGACTTTCAGCAACTCCTTCATCTATTCCTCCATAGCTTTGCAGGGGTATCTGAGCTGGCTTAGGCAAAGTATGTAGACATCCTCCAAGTCTTTGTTATCATCAGCCTATTCTCCGTAAAAAAAAATAGTAATTCCTTATTTCATGCACTTCCCTGCTTCACAGAGACATCTGGAGAAAAGCATTAAATGCTTTGCTCGTAATCTCAACATTTACTTAATATTTTTCATAAGTCAGCACTAGCATATTGTTTCCCCATATATTCCTTATTAAAATAACCATCAGGAAACAAAAATACCTAGATTCTCACTCTGGACTTTGGGGTTGGAGATTTGTTGCTTTTACAGTGTTGAATTACAAGCCATCCTATGAAGATAAGCATGATCCAACATCACCAATAGACACAGGCAATTAATGTGAAGTTACCTTTAACATCTCTTGCATTGGGATATATCCAATACTTGGCAATTCCATGTTTAGTAGCCTGGTGTTGCACTTTGTGATGCAGTCAGTGTCAGAAGTTTCTGCTGTCTTTGGCTTCTCCTATGCTGGAGTCCCACATGCTTCAGCACAGCCAGCCCACCATCCTAAAGAGTTTGTTTTCAACTAAAACAAATGAGAAGAGTTCAAGAGAAAATAAGTGGAGCTACTGCGCACTTTATCAATGGGTAATTTACCAAAATCACAAAGGAAGTCTCAAGGAAAGCCAAACATTAAACTTGTCTCTTGAGTTTCNAGGCTGTCAAGATAAAGCTGATAAAGACAAGGTTCAGACCTGACAGGTACAAATCTTTTGTAGCCTTTCATTTCAAGGAGGATACATTGCCAAGGGCACAGAATCTCACAGACGCATGAAAAAATGGTGAAGGTTGTCTGACTTTAGTATTATGTTTCCTTCATGACAGGCAAAGTTTAGGCAAATATCCAGGTAATCATAATTAGGTAGGTTTGCTTTCTTAAAACAACAAAGAAGAGAAAGAGAGTACACTCATCCAAGCCTTCTCTGATGACATACATCAGGAAAATTGCTTGGTTCCTTCTCTTTGAACGTTTTTCAAAGTTCTATCTAAACTTCTGCTTCCAAAACCTGTTGAATTAAGCTCTCATGAACATATCCCCTTTGGTTAGGAGGAAAGATGGGGAGCCAAAGTTAAGCCTTCACAAGAGGTGAATGAAGAGTGGGGCAGAAAATGTAACTGATGCCTCAAAAAAAAACTCATCAGCTCTACAAATGGTTGCTGGGTAAAAATTCTTGACTTGCCCAACAATATTTGTATTACCTTATATAATTGTTCACCTGCAGCACATAAGGTGTTTAAAACAAACCTTTTTTAGAGAAACTGACATAGTTTGTATGGAAAAGTAGAGAGATTGAAGGGGGAAATTGATATGATGTAGAAAAATTGAATCCTCAGGTTCTGAATACACTTGAGCTTCTTTGTCTGCCACATACTTTCAAGTCTTAGTAGAGTGGGGATCTTTGCCTTCTTAATGTCCCTGAAACAATTTGGACAGAGCAGGGAGGAGATGGAGGGCCAAGTTCTTAACCGGAGACTTGAGGAAGCAACTCAGACACAGCACTAGCATTGCCCGAGTTTTTAGAGGTTCTCTGGTGTTGTGCTGATCTTTGTGTGTGTGTAACCTCCTGAAGTGCTATGCTTTCTAAAGCTGCTATGGATCCTGAATCATCATAACTTAAAACCAAATATATAGACTGAAATAATAGTATCTCTGCAACCATAAGGGAATTGAGAATGAAACTGTGTTTTGCCTAATGTTTTGGAACAATCATTATGAAAAATTCTTTTAGGGACATGGTTTAGTGGTGGATTTGGCAGTGTTAGGTTTACGGTTGGACTCAATGATCTTAAAAGTCTTTTCCAACCTAAATGATTCTATGATTCTAAAAGAAGCTTGTTTCAGTTGTGTGTGCCTGAATCCCCAGTCTTCCAGATTGCAGGTGAAAGTAGGGATTACTTTCCTCCTTGGCAGGTAAATACTACTGATAGGATCACATAGTTTTTGTGTGGGAAGTACTTCTGGTAGAGAGAGGAAGGCAGAATTACCCCATAAACAGGCAGCAGGCGATGCAAGTTTTAAATTCTTGTGCTATCTACTCTCCCAGAGTTCATTCATTTCCCATCAGCTACCGTGAATTATATTCTTTGTGAGTAACTCTGAGTTGGACAGATGTGAAATGGGTGTCACCATCTCCCACTTTTTCATTAAAATTATCTTCTACATCCCCCATTAATTAGCATGGTAGAGGTAGCATGGACCTCCGAGACCCCATCTTTTTAATGATTATTTGCGTCTGTGTGGACATAGTGGTTTCTGATTGCCTCGTCTGCATTGCCTGGACAGAATCTTGCCTGCAAATTGTTTGTCTGACGGGGGTGATGTATCTCTGATCTCCCACAGAAGTCTGTTATAACGAGCAGAAGTTTGTTATGTGTAAAGTCTGCAGGACTGGTGTATGAATGTCTGATTGTGGCTTTTTTTTATGTCTGCTCCTGAAAAGAAACTGCACTTCAGACTATTGTTTCATTCAGTCTGAAGAATTCTTTTAAGCCAGAAATATTAAAAACTGCCTCTGGGCTGGAGATTTACAAGAGAGAGTGATTTTTTTTTCTTTTCTCTTTCATCAGTGATGGATAGCAGTCAAAGAAAAGAAAATTGGAAGGAAAGTTCAAGTATGAAGAAAGAGGAATAGCCAGTTTTATATTCTATGCATGTTTTTTGTAAGCTTGCGTAATTCAAAACACTTCTGTTTTATAAAAAAACTCCAACTTTATTAATTGTTATTGCTTAGGTCCATCATTTTTATGCAAAACTCCTATGACTTCAAGAGGATTTCTGAGTGGTATCACTATGTAGATAAGTTAGAAAAACAGTACATGCCGAAAGAAATGGCTTTATTTTAAAACAGTTACCGCAACAGTTACTGCAATCTTTGTTTAGCAGCAAAGAGAATGAGAGGCTCGTGCAGAAGGTATTGGCTGGTCATTAGACCAAGGAATGTTGAGCCAGGAGCTTCCTGAATCCTGATCCCGTGAGAGCCAGTGACTCACTGGGTAACCTTGGGCAAATCGCTTGACCTTCTTTTGTACCCTAGTCATCCCCACCGAAAATTAGGTGAAAGGCATGACCTCACTGGAAAACACATGCTTCATCAGAGCTGAGCTTTTCAAAGAAAACAAATTGTAATGCCTGCAGCATTTTTTAGCGTGCTGTGTCACTTTGCATGTGTCTTGCGGTCAAATTCAGTGCAAGAGCTGTACTTTGACATGCTGTTCAGTTCAAGTACTAGAGATCTTTGTATGTCCGTAAACAAGGTTGTTGGGCTTCTTCCCAGAAGAGCCACCACAATTTGTGTTTTAGCAAAAGCTGGGTTTTGCTTCCCAGCCCTCCTAGGAAGAAAACAGCTGCAGTGCAACGTGCTTCACCACACATCTGACATAGCTCTGGTGGACCACATTTGCCTGCAGAGCTCTTTGTGTCCTGATATTTGGAAAGAGTATAAGTTTTAGGTGACTTGTCATAATTGTTTTGGAGAATTCCCACCTTATATTAGGAAAATACACCCTGTTCCTACAAGGTGTAGGAATTCTTTTTGAACCCATTGGGGGTTTTATTTCCTGTTGGGCTGTAACGGGTGTTGGCCTTCAGTAGTTGTTGGGGTAGGGAAGCTTGTGCAGTATGAGGTCCAGTTTCAGGGATGCAGACAGAGCAGGTGAGCTGGGATCCAGGGGCTGATGACTGCTGTTGACTCCTTCATTTCTTGCTTCAGGATCTAAACAGACTGAGCTGTGCCAAGAGCCCCTTGCAGATGACATTCCAAAATATACCAGGGTCCAAAATCTGCAGGTTGCTTTCAACAGTTTACCGATGTAGTCACACTTTGTGTCACCTCAAGGGGAGAAGGGAGGCTGTGAGGAAAGGCTGTCAGTCCGTTTAGGTGTTTGGTCTTTTTGCTGTTTGGGAAGGAACCAATTTACAAGCAGGTTAGCTCCTCTTCACTTGCACGAGGGTAAACCCTGCCTCCTCGCCATCTGTTTCTTTTACCATTTGGTGCATTCCTACAGCATAACTTAACTAAACACCATCCTGCTGGTAAAATTATATTATGTCATTTTCACTCAGTGGGAACTGTCAACACCAGTAAGATGCTTCATTAAGTAGAAAACATCAGATGATCTACTAACCCATTCTCTATCAGTCATCATTTTACACAGCTGCTTGGAGGCTTTTTTTTTTTTTTCTTTTTTCAATAGCCCAGTTTGAAGTTGATAGTAGTACAAAATGGTGTGGTGCTAAAACTGGCATTGTTTTTAAAAGCCTTTTTAATAAGGTTCGTGTTCCTCAAGTCTTTGCTTTTGCCCAAAGCTTCCTCTGGAATTATGCTTACATACAGGATCACTTGAAGGATTACCTGTAACCTTTTCACTTTGGTTCTTAGGAAAGGAAACACCCCACCAGTAAATGCCTGAAACCACCCTAAAGTCCTGAGGAATATGTTTTAATATCAGCTTGTTCATGCCTGCGAGGGGTGGGGGAGACTTTTCAAGTAGAAAGGGAAGTGTCCATTCTTTAATTCTTGGATGCAGAGGGACAAAGGGCACAGGTGTAGAAGTACTTTGTTCTCACTTTTGTGCTAAAAAAGGCATACTCTAGCTAGGCAGTACTTTGATTATCTTTAATGAAATTTAAAAACAGTTTTAAGAGTAATTGGAAATTTTTCATACGCCTTAATCTGTTTTAAGACTGGTCAGAATGCCTTTATAGGCAAAGTTAGGATGGTGAGAGATTTAGATTGTGATAATTAGAAACTGTAGTTCCATAAAATTATTTGAAAGTGGCATTCACAGTCTTTGTAAGCATGCATACAAAATTAAGTGAAAAATCGGTATGGAGAGATAGAATCCTTATATTTAATGCTATAAACAGCTATTATCCTCACTAACGTCACTGGTGGCTAATTTAGAAGCTCAAGTGCAGACAATCAGAATTATTTATTTTGGGAATTATTCACTACTTACTACTTCTTTCCTTGTCATGATTTTTTTAAATTTATTTTTGAAAAATTTTAAAATAACAAGAGAGATTCATAAATGTTTTTGGAAGCTTCTCCTCAAAAAGCTGAAGTCTGCCAAGTAAGTGACTTAGTTCTCATCATGCATAAGAACAATAGTCTGATTTAATATGACAAAGTAGACACTGTTAATGAGGTATGTCCTCAGTTCACCCCATTTATCACTCTAAACTATAGAAGTTATGCTGTACTCTAATTAAAGGTGAAGCCAGTAGCTTGACACTTTCCAGAAGATGACCCTGTTCTAGTTTCCTGTGCTTTTGCCAAAGTATTTGGGATGAAATGTTCTGTGCCGAGTAGCTGCTTGAGAAGCATTTAATTTTATTTATTTACTCTGAACTTCTCCACAGAGACTGTCCGGCCATTTCTGAGAGGGAGACTAATTTGCAATAATTTTATGGAAAAATTTTCAGTCTCTGCTCAAAGTGAAGAACTTGAAATTTGGCTGCAAGCTTTCTTATATCTGATGGATTTTTTTGTTTGTTTGTTTATGTGAAGGTGGAAAAAGGAAGGAAGAAGACCAACTTCAGTCCACAGTTCAGTGGTTACATTCTCTGCAGAGCCAGCGTGTCTCAGAGTAGAGAGGGAAGGAAACTACACCACCTTTAGGCAGGGAAGCCAGGAGCAAGCTAAAGCACAGTAGACTCCCTGGCCTGCTCCAGGGACATTCACATTGCTTGGCTCTAGGATTTCTGTAGTTTGGTGTGGTGTCACCAAACTGCTCTGACAGTAGGCAGTCTGAACTGAGGTTGCTTACAAATTGCACTGCAGGAGGAGCCAGGGCTGAAAAACACATGTAGCACAGAAAAGAGGTCTTTCCAAAGCCAGAGGTGATGAAGTTGATGCAAGGAGGAACTTGCACACAGAAAAACTGTATTGAAAGAACGTCATAGGCAGCAGAGAAACTCAGAGATCTCCAAGTTGCACATTCAGAAGCTTCACTGTTAACATGGCCTGTGCATATCTGCCCTGAGTCTTTTATTATGTGCTCATGAGGGGTGTCTGTCACGTAAGATGAACAAAGTTAGGAAAGGTGAAGTACAGTTACGCAAGAAAGGGATTCATATAGAGAGCAAAGTTGTATCTTAAGTGGGTGGACTGTTGCAGAGTGTTATTGGAGGGTGTTAAGGAACTTGAATTCTGCCCTACAAGACTGAATCCTTCATGTCTCAGAGTTTTGGGTAGTTCTGAATGGTGCTATAAAGCGTTGAGCACTTTGAAAAATTAAGTTTTCAAATTGCTGGTTTGCACCCAACTGTTATTCCTATCCTACACTGACTGTGCATTGTGTGCCATGTGATGTTATTCAGACGAGCTTTTTAGAACAATTCTCCATCTTTTATTGTTCACTCGGAGATGATTAGTACCAAGTCCAATGACTTAGAAATGAAACTCCTTTTTCACTGACAGAACCTCATTACCTTATTTCGCAAGCATGCTGCAGTGAAGTAATTTCTTGCAGTATTACAACTATGAGCAGTCTCGGGACATTAAAAATAAGACCATTCTTCCTGCAACCTTTAAGCATACAAGTTGTCTCAGAGGAGATTGCTGTAGTGAGGCTTAGGTCTAACCAGCATGGTGTTTTCTTGCTCAGCGGGCTAATTTTTCGCAAATACTTCTGTGTAATTGATTGGTAGCATATGCATATTCAAGTGCACGGATTCAAGTAAAATACAAGGAACTGGCTGAAACTCCTGCGCAGCTCTGCAAAGCAGACTGTGTGCCGTCCTGATCTAAATGGGGAGCTGTGCCGCCTATCGAGGGACCTGTCAACTAAAGCTTGAGGATAAGCCTAAAGCCCTCTCTAGTAGGTGTTTGCCTAACTTAGCAGAACGCTGGTGAAACATGCTCAAGGAGTTATTTAATGTCAGCAGAAAACGGTTCTAGTTATATTGCTACGAGGCATGTGTTGAGGTTCATTAACCTGTCAGCTCTGCTCACGGTTCTCAGACACGAGGTGTGACCTGGTGCCATTCAGTGCATTAGCATGAATGTGAGCTTAGCGATAACACTGTGGAATGGCAGCCAAAAATAACATCATCTTTACATTTCCTGAAGACGCGCATTGTCAGTGTCTAGGACTTTGGCAAAGTCAGAGCTAATCCTCCTTGGCACAGTAGCTGCTGATTCATTAAACGCTTACCCTGTGACACTTCTATGGAATTTACTCTATAGGTTAGAAACGATGCACTGATTATTTGGTTAATCTGTCAGAGAAATGCGTTGGTTCAAAATACTAATCTTACTAGTGAATTATTTTGCTCAACACCGGCTTAAATGAAACAAAGAGGTTGTCATCTCTCCAGAGCAAGTATTTATATAGTGCTATATCAGACTGGAACTTGACGTGTACCTACTGATATTCAGTTGTGTCTCAGTGTAGAATAAAAATAGCATTATCTGTCCCATATATAATAATTATTGCCAAAGGGAAGTGATTTTACCTATCAGAAAAAAAAATAAGCCCAAATCTTGCATATAAACCACACCGGTAACTAAACATGCCTTCAGTGTGAAAGTTTGATGCATTATGTTTTTGCAGCAATGTACTTGTGATAGAGCATTGCAATAGCAATTAGCAACAACAGTAACAGGGAAAGGAGTATTAACTCTCATCAGTGTTAACCCAGGTTCCTTGAATAAATTTTTACTAGCATTTATAATACTACCGGGCCTTTTATTCAAATAGTAGCTGTATTGGAATTATGTTGGTAAATGTGTGGACATTAGGGGAAGAGAGAAAAAAAGAGAAATGCCCTCTTCATTCTCCATCCCACCTCCCCTGCAGTGGGGGTTCAGTAGCTGTAGAATGCAGACTGACTGTTCTCAGTCATCACTGGTACAACTAGAAGTGATAGATCAAGGTCCTCTTGTCTCGTCTCCTGTAGCTCCATCCTTAGGTCAAGAATCCAGCATGTGAATAAGGCTGCCAGATGATACCTTGGCTTCTCTCACAGGACAGAAACCCTGATTTCTGATCTGCTGCAGCCTTAACACAGACTTATGGTCAGACAGCTACTTCCCTGATCTCAGACAGAGCTCGGCAGTGAGTGAAGCCTCCATCTCTTTCCTCTTGGCGTCTCCCCCAAAGCTGATGAAAACAACATAAAGCAAGTTTATATAAGGCATATGGGTAAAAAAAATGCTGGTTTTCTTATTTTCTAGCCTGTATTGTAGGTATTATTATTGTTATTACAATTGTCATGTTTATTACTATGGATATTAGACTACATCCTGCCATCAGTGTCCCTACTTGTGTCACCTGACAGATAGTTTACAGCATTTATACCGAAACATACGATGGTATGTAGAAGGCTTTTAGTTATTGCAGAATAGTCTCTTCAGCTGCAATTTGAGGGCATTGGGTTTATTTCTGTGCAGTTGCTTTGATGGGTAGTCTCTGTCCTTATCATTGAAGCACTCTCGGTCCAGCCCTGGATGGCTGATTAATCATCTCCTGGCCTAGGTTGAAGATTGTGAGTGTTAAGTTCAGGCTTCAGCCCTCTACAGCTTAGGTTCTGATTCAGTCTTTTATGTCTTGGATAGTAAATTGGCTGTGAAATAATCCAGTGTGGGCATGAAAATTAAATTTAAATCTGATGTTTACAGAGGGAACAAAGTGTGTTGCCTGCAGTCGATTATTGCTGCCCAGGCACTAGAGAAGATGGGGATCACTCATCTGCAGAAAAGGTTGCTGTTGCACTTATAGGAACTCATCTAGCACTGGACTGAACTCCCCTGGACATTAAGGATTTTTGCAAGTTTCATCATGTGCTGCTTTGTGTGCCCATTGTTTTGTGTTCTGGCGTATAAATATCTAGTACCATATACATTAAAAAAAAAAAAACCCAAACCAGCAAAACTAAAACCCTAACCAAAACAATACTAAAAAGCACCCTCCCACAAAACAAGACTGTCTATGTGAAAGAGACTATTTGAAAATGTTATTCAGATCGTTGGTGTATTGTAGGGACTACTCGCGCTTCAGGGAGGAGTGCACTTTAAGAATTTACATAGCTTGTTTAGTTGCTCCGTAAATAATAGCATTTTTGTCCATTTAGAAAGACACTGTAGCACTTTTCCAGACAGTTGCAGAACATCTTTACAGAGTGAAGTATTAGTCTTTCTTGCTGAAGATCATTAGAAAAAACAGAACTAAATTGTTTACTAATACAAAGGAGTACAGTTCACTTCAGTCTTCACCAGGTTTCACTTAGCACAGTTGGATGACACATCAGCTGATGGCATTACTTCCTTGCTATATGCAATGGTGTAAACTGTCACAGCTTTTTTCTCTTCAAGCAGAGATATCACATTTCAAATGGCCTCCTTTGGGCTGCTATTCAAAATTTGAGAATGAATTAAACAATTCATTTGACCTTGACTGTGAGCTCTAGCTTGTAAACTCTGTTATAGATACTCACATCATTTTGTTTATTTGTTTCATTTCTGTAGGGCACTTGCTTGGGCTTTCCCATGATGACTCTAAATTTTGTGAGGAGAACTTTGGCTCCATGGAAGATAAGCGCCTGATGTCCTCCATTCTGACTAGCATCGATGCTTCAAAACCCTGGTCCAAATGCACTTCAGCAACTATAACAGAATTTTTCGATGATGGTCATGGTATGTATTATCACACCTTGCATCAGTTAACTAACCTACATGTTAGTTTTTACTGTGATCTGCTTTTTGAATAAGAACCTTTTATACCAGCTTGTTCACTACTTGCTCATCTTCAGGGCTATCTTGGAAGTGCTTGCAAAACAAGGCAAAGGTTTTAAAGGCTGCAGAGACTCACCCTCCCTTTGCATGTTTCAAATGCAAGAGAAAAGAATGAGTTGATGGAGTGTGTGTTGATGATAATTTTTTTAATGCATGAAATTAGTCTTGTCTTCCCAAATGCCACAGATATGAACTCAGAGAGTACTTTAAACAGAGGACACAGGGAAATGGCTTTTTCCTTGCAGAAATTAAAATGAGTGATATGGTCTACTTAACATTAGAGTGCAGATATGAGCAGAGTGTATGTGTTCTTGTTGCCCTTTATGACATTTATTATGTTTATAATGCCATTGTATTTATTGTGTTTATAATGCCATTGTATTTATTATGTCTATGTAGAGGGGCTGTAAGCAAGAATTAAGACTCCTCTGAGCTGTATGTGATAAAAGGTTACTTCTGCCCCAGGAGCTTACCTTCCAAGTCACATGACTAATATTAGTTAAATATGTCATTTACCCTTTGGAGAACAAGTACAAAACTTTCATTCTCCAAAAGCAATAATAAAAAATCATAGTCTTCACTGTTTCTTGAATTTTAAAGTCTTCATTGTGCTCCCAAAGCAACTGCAGTTCTTAAACAAACCATTTAAATTCCAAAATGCTGAGATAAAAATGACATAATTGAGTGAACGGATCAAGTTGTTATGGTAACTGAAATGCTTATGGATAAAAAGTATGGTGTGTCTGCTGAATGTAAAGGTTTTTTTGCTTTTAAATATTTTGTCGGCTAATTTCAGTGCGCTCTGAAATATTTGCTCCTGTTTTCCTCTATTGGAGAATGACTCATTTTTTCTTTTAATTTTATTAGATCCATTAATCTGTACTGTCCTCTTTTATGGTCCATATTGCTCCAGCATTGACTTAATATTACCAAGTTAGTTTCCATATACGAAGAGAACTTTCCTTTTTGAGCTTAGTTACTGAGGTATAGTACAGTTCACTGGGGCGAAAAAAAGGGACGTCCCTTGCCATCCACGAATGACCTCTTAGAGAGCACAAGGAAGTCTGAATTGCGTTTCCTCTTCTGTTCCTCTCCTCCTGCAGGCGAGGAGAAAGGTTGTTCTCATAGTTTCCTTGGGGCTTTTTTGTGACCTGACTTTTTCTCTTTACTATGCATCCAGCTAGCCACTTTCTCCAACAATAAAGAAAGCAAAGAGAGCATTTCTCCCACCCACCTCACCTTTGGCTTGTTTGTACCTGGGCTGATGCTTGAAATTTAGACCTTTATGCATGAGCTGCACCCAGTCTCAATGTGGAAGTAAAGGAGGACTGTTAACAATCAGTCCTACAGGTCTAAGATTATAACTCTGCCACGGTGTTTTTTTTCAGTAAAAGTAGGTATGAGCTTCACATCCTTCAGAGCTGCATGTGGTCTCCTTCTTCATCATGGGGGCTGACTTCCTGTACAAGAAAGTTTGGCAGTCCTCAACTGCTGACACTTTTCACAAAGTCATGTATTCTTTGCTGCGCGTTAAGGGCTTTGGATCTGTCAGTCTATTAACCGATGGGTTAGGGTACGTTGCCCTTTCTAATACTCATGAGTAGTTACCACTCAGGCATGTAGTCTCAGAGAGCTATCGATGTGATGAAATAATTCATAGAAAATTTCAACCTCGCGTCATAGAGGGGATCCCATAGTACTCTGGGAAACAGTTTTGTTACTGATACCATCGGTGTAGTTTCAAATATACAGTGTTTAGGGAATATCTTTTCATGATAGATCACATGTTCAGAGACTTCTTCTAACTAACAGCCTTGCTTTTCTGTTGAACTTATAATTTTTCAGTTATTTGTTTTATATCAAATACTTGTCTTAACACAGACACTGTCTATGAAGTAAAAATGGACGTCAATGATTTTAATTGCAGTTTATTCAAATTATTGTGCTGAAAGGACATTGGTTATTTTAGGAAGGGAACTTCTGCTTTTATTTTCTTATTTCTGCCAGTGAATGAATCCATAGCTGCATAATTCTCATTTTTAATGTATGTTGAGTGTACTAGAAACCACAGAATCCTAGTAGAGCATGACATTGCCCTTCATACTGCTTTGGACTGATGATAAAACAGTGTAAACATGCTGTAGTTCCTTGTTTCCTTCAGAATAAGCATGTGACTGCTTTTTGGGTTGTTCTTTTTTTTTTCTTATTTGGCGCAGATATACTGTCCTGTAGTTGCAGTGTTTTCGCTCCCTTTTTGTTTTCAAGAAGGAGCTCCCCTACAATCTCATAGAAAGAAGAAAATCCTCTCTCTCTCAAGTGCTGCTAGGCAGAGGAAAAAAAATCCTTAACCATTCAGGTGTAATTTTGAGCAGTGCTGCAGGGATAATGTAGATAAGGAAGGCACAAAAAAGCAGTTGCAACAAAAGAATACAGATACTCACACACCAGGCTTTCTTTTAGGATGTTTGCAATGGGATTTTGCATAGTCACGGCAAACTTATGTGGGAAACACCGGACAAGAGGAGACTTTTCCATTCTCTGATAGGCAGCATAAACAGTTTGCACTGGGCTTTGTGGTCTGAATGGGCATGAGCTTATGAGTTGTGCTTTGTGACAAACAGGGCATGGCAGCATTGGTGTGAGGAGATAAATATTAAGTGCTTCATCTGCTGCTCCTTATGGGTAAGCATAATGAAATGTGAATGAAGTTCAGAAGTTTGGATCTGTGAGCAGTATTCTGGTAAAAATGTCAACAAATGACAACAGTCAATCTCTTATCAAAGGTTTAAGTAAGTTTCCCATATAGATTTAGATACTCTTCCCATACTGCTCTAATGGAAAACATCACAGTCTTAACTCTAATTCCTTAACATCACTTTGTCAAGTACTGATGGTCCTATTTTCTAAATTTGGAAAGTGATGCTGGGGAGCAGACTCATCTTATAAAATGTATGTATTTACTATGTAGGCAGTTACTCATAAACTGGGTATTTATGTTCCCATCGTAGTGCAGAGGGGTCTAATCAATGGCATCAGTGGATTGACTGATCTCATCAATTGCATTAGTGGTCCTGAATTACACCATAAACTCATTTACCAGAGTCGTGAAACATCTGACAGCTGACTCAATTGCAGACACCAGCATTACATACAGTTAAAGTCAGCTAAATAAATCCCAATATAAATGTCTTGTCCAAGGTCAACCAGGAGGTCTGGGGAGGATCAAGGTGCTGATTCCCTGTCTCCTGAGGCCCACTCCGAGAACTATGAACATCATTGTCATGATATCACCATTTGTTTTACACTCATGAGATGACCCCAGACAGCAATTTGACATTTAGGAAGAAAAGGCTCAGTTAGTGTCCAGAAGGCAGTGACAGTTATTTCCATCTGCTTTTAGCCAACCCTCCCCTAAGGTACTAATTGCCTTTATTGTCATGCCAACCGCTAGGCTGTGGTATGATTGCTTGCGATTTATTGTGTTTAGTCAGAATGCTCAGTGCTCTGTGCAACCTGAAACGATGACTATTTCTATTCTAATTAATTTATATCCTGGTTATCTACCTCCTGCACAGATCTTATTCTGTTTTTTTTTTTCCAAGATATATTGCCCATAACATTGAGGAGAGATAATGAGATGGCTTAATTAATGCTGTCATCAGCCAGCAATGTTGCTCTATTCCAGAGCACACAGATGTTCTTTGGTACTCAGGACAAAAAATGGGAACAGCAGTAAATATATGCTCTGTATGTTGCAATGTAATGTAGTGAATTGAAGCCCTCTCTGCCCTCTAAACCAGGGGGCCCAAGACAAACCATTCTCCAACTTCTTAAATCTTCTAACCATTACAAGTAGGAGGTTGGACTAGCTGGTGGTAAAAACACCCACACTGTGTTTGCAACCTGTCTAAATGTAGACACTGCTACTATCTAGAAATGTAAAGACTTATACTTCGGGGCCTTTGCTATCTTCAGTTTTGAATTTATCGTGTGAGATCAGCTGGAACACCTGACTTCAAAGAAATCACACATGTTTACTCAGGGCAGTATTGGTTAAGGAGAAGTTTGGACCTCATTCCCCTGTGTTCTGGAGGTGAAAAAATGCTATATTTGCTATGTAAGCTTCTGAAACCTGTTTGTTACTCACATGTGAAAGTTATTCAAATGAGTGTTAACTAAAATGATTGACAGATCAAGTATTTGCAAAGATGTGACTTTTTTTCCCCTTTTTTCTCTGAATTTGTGTTTTCAGTCATGTCAGTCATGGTAGATCTCAGTGATGGGCAGCAGTGTCTATCATGGAGAAATTAAGTGTTATTACGATGTTCTAAAATACTGAATAATAGTTCCACTTGGGAACTTGATAAACTGCAGATGATCAGAGGGCTGGAGCAGCTCTCCTGTGAGGACAGGCTGAGAGAGTTGGGGTTGTTCAGGCTGGAGAAGAGAAGGCTCTGGGGAGACCTTACAGTGGCCTTTCAGTACCTAAAGGGGGCCTACAGGAGAGATGGGGAGGGACTCTTTATGAGGAACTGTAGTGACAGGACAAGAGGTAGTGGTTTTAAAGTAAAAGAGGGGAGATTTAGATTAAATATTAAGAAAAAAAATCTTTACTGTGAGGGTGGTGAGGCACTGGAACAGGTTGCCCAGAGAAGTTGTGGATGCCCCATCCCCATCCCTGGAAGTGTTCAAGGTCAGGCTGGATGGGGCTTTGAGCAACCTGGTCTAGTGGGAGGTGTCCTTGCCTGTGGCAGAGGGGTTGGAATTCAATGATCGTTAAGGTCCCTTCCAACCCAAACCATTCTATGATTCTATGATATATACGATAGTAGTATATCCTATTGAATGCTAACATGCTAGTGCTTTCCCATCACCTTCCTAACACTGTGCTAACTTCCTCCCTCATCACAAGTTATACAAAGTAGGACTTCCGCTGTTACTTACTTTTACAAAGTTTATTTTTGACAGCAATTTAGGCCAATTATGTCATTTTCAGAAACTCCAGGAAAAAAAATATGTGCTTCCTCTCTCCTCAACCATCTGTCTAATATTTTACACTGCAACAGGCTTCAAATGCTAAAATACTTTTAATTATCTTTATCTGATGGAGCTCAGCTCATCAGTTAGCATTGGCACACCTTGTCTACATTAAAAAAATCAGCATAATCCAGA
The DNA here is from genome assembly GCA_033628505.1 of Tringa tobata. NCBI lineage: Eukaryota > Metazoa > Chordata > Aves > Charadriiformes > Scolopacidae > Tringa > Tringa tobata. Next base: position 2,019,448 of record JAHREE010000574.1, on the reverse strand, counting down.
TTAAAGATAAGGCTAGGGTAAATCAGGGTCAAAAAAGGACAAATGGAACAGGTTTAACAGGAGAGAGAGTTTTTTGGTAGTAAGTGATTATGCAGAAAGAATTTGGGACTAATTTTGGGCTAATTTGCCTTAGTATTTAGAGGAAAAAAAGAACAGTTGCAGGAAGTATGTATTCTGGAGGGAAAACCCAAGCCATTGAGATATGGGGTATTTGGTTAGTTTACTAACTGCCGTAGCTTGCAATTCTATTCTATTTTGTGTAAATAGTGAGGGGTTTATAGATAGCCTTTTTTTACCCATGGTCCAACTTGAAGAATACTGGTGTAGGTTCCAAAGTGAGGTAAATTGTGGTAAATTATTTTGGCCAAGGATAAGTGAAGCTTGCCCAGACCACATATCCCTTTCATGAAGTGTAAAAGAGGTTACACTGAATAAATAGTTCTGCATGTCAACAAGTGAGGTTTTAAATAGTAAAAAAAAAAAAAATCTATCAGTAGATCCTCTGTAACCTAAATGTGAATTCTCATTTTTAGAGTGTGCCAGACAAAGCTTGATCTCTGCAATATATCTCAAAACACATATACAATCCTTTATGTTTATGCTATTATTTTCTTTTCTTTCTGTTATTTATGTATTTTTGTATAAAATGGATAGCCCTCTTCAAACTAATTCCAGAAGCAGCCAAATATTATTCCTTACAAGGAAAGCCCAGTCCAGATTTACTGCCAACAATAGTTTTGATACGCAGCTTGTATTTTCCCTTTGATCTCTTGGGTTTTTTTCTTTCTTTTTTTTTTTTAAGTGCCTCACTGGCTACAAGTCTGGGGTTTTTTTCTGATTTTTCTGGCATTCCTTTAGAAGCTTTTACCACTTCTGACGTTCTATCTCAAAATTCAAGTGACAGCTTTGCTTACTTTGCTATGAGTCTTGATAAATCGTTAAATCACAAACTGATAAATAGAGTGGAGTGTGTTCAGAGTGAGTTCAAATAAAGGAAACTGGGATAAAAGGCCAAATGGGACCCAAGTAAAACTCATTTACACTCTCAGATTGGAAATAAGCAGCTCGACACCTGGTATGCTGCTGGGTGTGAACACGGTTGCAATAGTGTGACCTTGTCCAAAACCTGATGACACCTCAGAGAGCCTTTCCGTTCACGTCAGCATCCTTTGAATGAGGTTCGATGTCATTATCGGTCTGCCTGATTTGAATGACAGATTTGCAGCACTGCAGAGAAAACTAGGAAATGAGTAACAATAGGTTGGTTTGCTCTTTTAGGAAACTGTTTGCTGGACCAACCAAGAAAGCAGATCCTGGGCCCCGAGGAGCTTCCAGGACAAACCTACGATGCCATTCGTCAGTGCAAACTGGCGTTTGGACCTGAATACACAGTGTGTCCCGGTATGGACGTCTGCTCTCGCCTCTGGTGTGCAGTTGTGCGCCAAGGTCAGATGGTCTGCCTGACTAAGAAGCTGCCTGCTGTGGAGGGAACACCATGTGGAAAAGGGAGGATCTGCCTCCAGGGAAAATGTGTTGACAAAACCAAGAAGAAATACTACTCAGTAAGTTACCAGCTGTGACCCTAGGGAGTTTTAGAAGGCATGATCCTCAAAGGCGCTGATTTTTGTGGGAGTGAAAGGGACTTTATGTAAGTCAGACTGAAAGCTGCCTTATTTTTTAGCATGTAATCGAAGTGTTATTGTTGAGAGATACAGCAAAAACTCTGCTGGGTTTCAGGAAGCATGTTTTCTTCTTGAAGTGTGAAAGCCTTCATTCCTGGAAAACTGGGAGCATCCCTTCAGAGTAGAGGATTTGCCCACTCAGTAAGTCAGGTCTCATACGGAAAAATTGTCAAGGACCTATTCTTAGCTTCCTGACTTCATGTCAATGGACTGCAAGGTAAATTAAATCTGTAAATTTAATTTACAGCCCTCATCTGAAAGACCCCAGGGCCCTCACTCTAGTGAAGAGAAAGGCAGATGAAGTTCATCCAGGATATAACTCTTAGAGCAGAAAAGTTTGTACCTCTAGTGACAGAACCACCTCTGCCAACTTTATGCATCTGAAGAGTCCCCATGCTCATAAGAACAGTCAACTGCATAGTTCAGATACTTCTAAATTTACAGAGTAGACAGTAGCACTATCCTTTCTGTTACACGCACAGAAGAGGTATGGACTTGTAGAGTTTTGTGAAGGTATTTCTGAACTATGAGAGTCATTCAATCAAGCTACAGCCCTTACAACAGCCTTTTTTATGGAATTATGTACTTCTACACGCTGTTGCATACTCTTTCTAGGTAGCCAATTTAGCAGAGTTGCAAACTATATCCGACAACTCCATCTCTTGCCAGTAATTCAGAGCAATACCTACACGTCACAGTAATTGCATTTAATTAATTGTAGATTAGCCTTATGAACACATTCTGTGAGCCGAATCCCCTGGAGCTAGTTTAAGGGGCCCTATTGGTAGGAATAGCAAAAAATAAGAGAGCAGAACGTGAGACTGTGGGCGCTGTTTCTGGTGCATGGGTGTCTTCCATGAAACAGGCTAAAGGCACCTGTGCAGTGCAAGACCTAGTGGTGCCTTAGCATGCACAGTGTCAAACGAGATGTCATCAATGTGCAGATAAAAGACAGAAATTAACTCTGCTAGGGGAAAGAAGGCTCCTAAGACATGTTATCCCTGATTAAAATGACTAAGGAATCACCTTCAATTGAGGAAAACTTTAGCAGTGACTTTGAGGTGATGTCCTTACCTCCTGCTTTTCCATGTATTTCAGGCTTCAAGCCATGGTAACTGGGGTTCCTGGGGACCCTGGGGACAGTGCTCCCGTACCTGTGGGGGAGGAGTTCAGTTTGCTTATCGGCACTGCAATAACCCAGCTCCTAGAAACAACGGCCGATACTGCACCGGCAAGAGGGCCATCTACCGCTCCTGCAACGTCACACCCTGCCCAGCAAATGGTAAGTGCCTCCCTGCTCCAGCCTCTGTGTTCATTAGTAGTAAATACTGAACATATACCATGAAAGGAAACAACAAAGGTCCATCATAGTTACTCCAAAATGTCTTTACCAAGGCAAGACGTTCATCATAAATACAATACCGTCATTCTTCGCCCATCCCCACCCTGATGCCATACAGAAAGAACTCTTGAATGAAAAGAAATTTCAGTCCTGGAAAATGAACCGTAATGCAAACTTTAGTCCTTTAATACTTATTATGTCATGGGAAGATTTCCAAGGTAAAACAGTTGAAGGATTTGAAGGGCAGTTCTAAGTAAAGAGGTGAAGTGACGTAACCTAAAAGTCATGCAAAAAAGAAATTGGAGTAATAGCTGGGCATAATGATATTTGCAGCGTGGTCTGAAATAGTCACTAATGATGTGAATAATTCTACAGCTAAATCTTTCCGACAAGAGCAGTGTGAAGCAAGGAATGGCTATCAGTCTGACGCAAAGGGTGTCAAGACATTTGTTGAATGGGTCCCCAAGTATGCTGGAGTACTTCCCGGAGACGTTTGCAAGCTCACCTGCCGAGCCAAAGGAACTGGCTATTATGTGGTATTTTCTCAGAAGGTAATGGCATCTCCAATCATGATTTCATGCTCCAGTTTTGAAGTGTCCTGTGTCTTAGAAGTCTTTCCATACAAGCGAAAAGAAGTTAATCATATGATTCAAAGATTTAACTGTGTGATTAGATTTAATGGTTTGAGCCACTGGTTATGGATTAGGACCAGAATTGGCCTCTAGAATGAGAGAAGTTTTTCCACATCTCTATACGTAGATTCATGAAAAATATGGGCCTCTTAGTGAGCTCTGCACTAGTTTGTTTTCAGTAGGGGATAAAAGGTTTTCTGCCTGGAGAGTCATCTGTCATTCTGGCGTTTTCTGGAGGACAAGGAGTAATATGAGCAAAAGAGTAAGACTTACCCTGAATTATGTTAAGGGAGTCCAGAGTAACTTTTATGGAGACAATTAATTTAAAATAATTAGCCAATTAGAACAAACTGACCACAAGTTACATCTATACTATCAGATGCAATGCAAACTGAAATGTCTTCCACTCCTACGTTTGCAGTTCTCTGCCTTGAAATGTTATATGAAGGTTAACATTTAGGTGTAGATAGCTCAAATGCACAGCTATCTACAAGTACTGTCATTATTAATAAGCTGTGAGAACATCATTAAAGCCAGGGTAAATTTAATGCCTTATGGTGGAGTTATCTGTCATTGTTTTCAGCCTTTTGCTAAATTTAATCAGCTTTTGTGCTGAGAATGTTAGAGAAACTCAGTCTGGGCTGTCAGGGTAGGCCCTGTCCTGTATGAGTGACATAAATAAGTAACTGGGTTTTGCCAGCCAAATTCACAAAAACAAATCTTTTCTGTGGTAGTTTTAACTAACAGTCATTTGATTGCATAGGTAACTGATGGTACTGAATGTCGACCGTACAGTAATTCAGTCTGCGTCCGGGGAAAATGCATCCGAACTGGTTGTGATGGCATCATCGGTTCAAAGCTCCAGTATGACAAATGCGGGGTGTGTGGAGGAGACAATTCCAGCTGCACAAAAGTCATGGGAACCTTTACCAAAAAGAGGTATGGATCTTGAGTACTAGTAAACGTACCTTGTTGCTCAATCAGTAACTCTGCCATGTGCTTCCTTTCTTGCTGTCTCTAAATGCAATTTACTTTCACATGAAGACTGAGCAAAAAAGTACATTACCTGTGCTTTATTGCACTTTCCAGATGTTTACAGCTGGCCTCTTAACAATACCCTGAAACTGGCAAATAATCAACTGGCAAAACACTCTACCCAGTCCATTTCTGACACAAAGTGCCAGTGATACCCGTGAGCACCCAGTAATAGAGAGCTTGCCTAGAATAAGGCATGGCATCTGGTGTTACTCCCTAATCTTGCTGGTCAGATGGTTTGTGGTTTCTAGAGGAAAGGGAAGAGAGGAGCGAATCAGAAAGTTGTTGGGGTCAGAATAATCTGGGTGTATCCAAAACTTTGCATTTCCCAGATGGTGCTGTGTTAGCAAGTACATGCTGAGAATGCGTTTCATCTCATCTAACGTTGAATGACAATGAGGACATCCCACCTGATTTAATGACACTAATTCTTTGTGTAGTTAGTGGAGAGAAGCAGATAGTATCAAAGCACAGCTGTAAAAGTCTTCCTTCATAGCTGAGAGGGATTATACCCTAAAAATACATTTTCTTACTGCTGAGTATATGTGGATCTTAGATGACTAGATGAGATGTCAAAAGTAAACATAGTTTAAACGTGGTATTTACTATATCCTTTCATGTCCATTGGCATAATATCAATCTTCAGATGGATTTTTTTTTAAGTCAAAATATTTATAGCAGTTATCCTTAAGACATTTTTCTGTCAGAGTTCAGCTTTTAACTGTAATAAAACTTAATACAAGTAAAATAAAAGGAACTGCCCCAATGATTTTCCTTGACCATATTGAGAGCATCAGTAAGCTTTGTAGTGAGATACCAATGTCAAGTAAGTCTGCCTTCTGTCTGAACTCTTATTTCCCTCCCTCTTCAATTCTAAAGATTAATATATAAATTATCATTTATATAGATTCCAAGCTCTCACAGGACTGCTGGAGTGACCTACTTAGAAACTTTCAGTTGACAATTTCTACTCAATATCTGTGACTGCCTTAGTGTACTATCTTTTCAAATGTACATAAACATGGTTTTGGTTTATATCTTCCAAATTCTTACGTAGCATATTGAAAGCTACCAGAAGTTGAAATCTGACTCCTGAAATGACCTTTTATTTCTATACATTTCAACATACTGATTAATAGCGGCCAAAAATGGCTTTGAGAGTGAATTTATTCTAAAAATAAACATAACTAATCTTCTTCCTGGTAAACCAATGATTACTCACCTAAGGATGCCAAAACACCTCTGCCAAAAAGAATGACTTTCCATCCAAATTAGTTATTATATAAACCAAATCTTTTCCAATTTGTAAATAGTGAAATGTCTGGATGTCTAAATGAAGAAGACAGTGTGAGATATTCTTCATGTGATTCAGTAGGGATCCTTGTGCTGAAATCCAGGCTCCAGCAAAAATGTTAAAGGGACTCCATGAATTTCAGTGATTCCAGATTTGTAGCATAGATATATTTGGAAATGGTGAGATTCTATTATAATTATTCCTATGAAGTTACCATCTTACTCCTCAAATCATGCCGTTAACTTAAATGAGACTGGTCAGAGAGTAAAATATTAATTCAACCTCAATGCATTCAAAAAGTTGTCCTGTTTAGAAAGGAATAGTCAACCTGTAAGTAACAAGCATGGTCTGACTTGATTTTGATTTAACACTGGGGTGATGAGGATTTATGTTTTGCTGGAAATACTGCTTGAGACGATTCCTTTATGTGAATAATTGACTTTAAATTAAACTCCTCATTAAAATAGTGAAAACTTTATTGTCTGTAAACTTGCTTATACACGTGAAAGGGCAGTGTCTGTAGTAAAATTATCTTTTCTCCGCTGAAAAATAGCAGCTCCTGCATTGCTGTCTGTTAGAAACCAAACTGTAGAAACCTGTACATTAAAATGTACTAGGAAACTATTAAATGTACAAGGGGAAACTAGTATTTCCCGTTGCAGACAATTGCCATAATAACATTTGTTTGTACTTTTTTCTTTTAAAGCAGTCAAAACATAATCTTCTGGAAAACTTGTTTCCTAAGAACTTTCTTAAAAGGCGGTAACACCAAATAGTCAGAAGTTGTGAAACAGGAGAATTAAGGCTGTAAGTGCTTCTCCGTGCACGTGGAGTGTTAAAGTTCTTTGTGCAGATGACTTACATTCTCCAGCTTTACTTTTAGTTTTTAAACAAATGATTTTGCAACTTTAATAACATGTTCGGTGTTAGTAACAGTTATTTTGGCAACTGTTATGTAAAAATATTTGTGCAGTACTGTAGAGAAGAGTCCCCCCCAGCCTGTTTTTTGCACCATATTCCTTCAGGTTTATGGAGGTGCTAAATCAATAGAGTTTTAGTTATTGTCCCGTAACAGCTGAAAATAGTGGGGGAAATAGCACAAGTATTTAATCTGCAGTTTGTGCAGTCTCTACTTGTGCAGACAAAAAATTCTCAAAATTATCCGTCTGTTCTTTAGACAATCCCAAGGGGGACACCTTCATTTTTATATATTTTTAGAATATTTTCTCATTCCTTTTTTTCTAGAAGTTTCAGCACTAAACTTTTCAGATATGAGATACTTGAAGAATGGTTTTGTCACAGGTTTAGAAATGAAAATGCATGTCTCCAAGGTCCAGCTGGTACCTTATGGATATGTATAGTCTTTAGACTTTTTCTATATATCAGTAAAGTTAAAATAAATAATGTACTTGAGATAGTGATATGTTCCAGAACACTTGGGGGTTTTGAATGCTTGTCACTTTCCATAGCAGAGTTAAATATCTTTTTCTAATCTGCATTAAGTTACTTCATAAGTAGCAACTGAGAGAACTCTGTGATGGTACAAATTAAACATTTGGGTGCACCTTGTATTCGACACTTGACAATTAATCTTCAGCTTTATGAATTTCAAAGTAAACAAATTTTTTCTCAATGATCAAGATTATTTCTAAATGATCCCAAGGTACCTCCATCCAGCTGTTTCTCTGCTCATGCTTTCCTTAATCATCATTATAGCAAAGACAGCAAGAAACAGCTGTAACCAATGCATGTCTCATTATCTTTCTTTGGCAGGCAAAGCGTGCATCGTATTTCATATCTCCCACCCTTTGCTGAAATATATAAGCTATCTGTTATTTTTCATTCCTCTTGTATCTGACGCACGTAAAATCATTATTAGAGCTAAAGATTAAGCAATTTGAAATAAATGCAGTAGATATTTCTTCAAAAGCATAAAGAACAATGCAATAGACAAACAGTGGAACCTGGTTAAACTAATCTTAGATGAGCCTCAAGCCAGATGGATTCAGGGCCTGAACTAAAACGAAGCAAAATGTGTCATGCCAGTGACTTCCTTAGGCTTTGCAGTAAGACTTGAGGTTTATTTCACACTAGGTACTGAATACTCTTTTTTCTTTTTGCTTCGTTCAGCAAGGGCTACACAGATATAGTGAAAATCCCGGAAGGGGCAACCCACATCAAAGTTCGGCAGTTCAAGACTAAGGACCAGAGCAGGTTCACTGCCTACCTGGCCCTGAAAAAGAAAAATGGTGAGTACCTTGTCAATGGAAAATACATGATCTCCACTTCAGAAACAATCATTGACATCAACGGGACTGTCATGAACTACAGCGGCTGGAGTCACAGAGACGATTTCTTGCACGCGATGGGACACTCCGCCACAAAAGAGGTTCTTATTGTGCAGATACTGGCCACTGATCCAACTCAACCGGTGGATGTCCGCTACAGTTTCTTCGTGCCAAAGAAGCAAGGGCAAATGACTAACTCTGTCACCAGCAGTGGCGGCAGCAGCAGCAAAGTAACTCCACAGCTCACGCAACCCCGCTGGGTTACGGGGCCGTGGCTTTCTTGTTCTCGAACATGTGACACAGGATGGCACACCAGGACTGTCCAGTGCAAAGACGGGCATGGAAAATTAGCTAAGGGGTGTCTTCTCTCTCAGAGACCGTCAGCATTCAAACAGTGCTTGTTGAAAAAGTGTTAACCTGTGGTTGTGATCTTCTTTAAAAGAGGTTTGAGTAAGCCATTGTTGACATACTGGTATTAGGTCTGCCCAGACAGAGAGAAGCAAAGGCTTCAATGTACTTACATACAGTCTCAAATTATGGGCAGAATCTGCCTATTTGGACCAAATGAAGATGTGCACTGCTTTAAATAATAGTAGGGTAATCTTAATATGTCAAAAAACTAAGCATTAAAGTTGTTACAAGCCCTCTGTGTCTGCAAAAATATAAAATAAAATAATGCAAAAGAAGAAAAACTAGTGAATGGAGGATCCTGGGATATTTGAAGGTTACAGAATCATCTCCCCTTTTTCACCTACCTCTAATACAGTATGTCCTCAGAAAACGTCACATGTATCCATGATACCACAGTAGCTTATTTTATACTGTTTTGTAAATATCTTTCATTTGGTATGTCACTTTATATCACTTGGTTCTATTAAAATATCAAAAGACAAACTACATAAGCAAAGTGATTGACCAAAGTACTTTGCAGCCCTTGTGGACTCGATCCATTCTTCAGAAAGGGCCGCAGATGTTTTACTGGAAAATAAAAAGCTTGCTGCTGGTTTTAAAAAGCGATACCTTTTGGTTTTGACAAAAGGAAACATATTTTCGTGCTAGGAATATCCTGGCAGCAGATCATTATTCTATGACAAATACTGTGTTTCCACCAAGAAATTCTCAGAAGGAGCAGTGCAGCAGCTTGCAGACCAGGGATTCCCGCGTGTACATTGCTGAAATACCAGCACCATCAGCGACTCCTCACCCTGTGCCTGTCAGACACACACACACAGGAGGAGGATTTGGCTGCTAGAAGGAATTTGTGTCCACTTTGCTTGTAAACCATCCACTCGTTCCAACTGTGTCGCAGCTTGGGGTCCTTGTTGTCGATGAACAATAGCTGCTAGCTTCTTCTTTCCATAAAACAAAGGCATACTGTATTGTGTAGAAACTAGTTAGAGAACCAAAAATTACAGGTAAGATAATCAAGTGTCTCTAAACTCAGATATTCTGAGGCTGTGTTCAACTGCTTTCTCTGTTATTTTCTCTATGGCTTCCACCTTGAATCTAACAATGTGTAATGTACCTAGATCTTCTGAAGAGGCTATAAAGGTCAAAAAAACACAGCAAGCAGTTAATATTTTATCACTGTTTTGTCCATCATGTCTAACTCTGGTATTCATCTTACCAGCAAAAGTTTGTAACTATTTGTCTTTTTTGATTGTTTTGTGTGTGGTTTTGGTTTCGTTCTGTTTTGTTTTGTTTTGTTTTAAAACTACAGAAGGCATTTATGTTTTGTATATCTACCCCATTTGGGAGGAAGAGGGGGTCACTAGGAAGTCAAACCACATCAGGATGTGGAGGACTTGCCCTATATCAATAAGACTGTTTCCACAGTACAGGCAGTAGCAGATAATTGCTTTCCCTGGCAGCAACTTCTGAATCCCATTGTTGCCTGGTAGAAGTTCTGTGACCAAGGATGGGCATTTCACCTTATGCAGGTCACAGGTGGGGGCCTTAGAGCAACCCTGTTAGAACCGCTTCCTTTTATATCAGCGGGCTTTGAACAGGTACCGAAAGAAATGGTTGTAATACGTTGTTGAAAAAAGAATCTCATCTGTCTTTCATTCCTTCGTTCATCCACACAGGCGAGTATGAGACTGCAGGAGGATTTTCAGACAAGCCTCGCAGCTGTTAAGTCAGTGGTACTCGAGCACTGAAATACCCCAGGCTCCTCTGAAAATCCCAGTCGTGAGATCAGGAGAGAAAACTTGTTGGCCTGTGTAGCAAGCAGGGCAGGTCTCACTCCAGGCTGACACAAACATGTTTTTGCAAGTGTGGCATGTTTGTATGAATCCTAAGAAAGCATGTGATGATTTCAAAACAGCATAGAATTGCTACATCTACAAGTATGAAACCTGGAGAAGTATCTATTTGTGTACCCTGTTCTAAATAAACAGCAAGAGGGCAGGGCCTCCTCCTCTGTCAAAATGAATTACCAACGGATGTTACTAGTCATCTTCAGCTTCCAAGAATGGTGTGACCTTTTATTAGGAGTAGGCCTATGCAAAATTGTGGATCTTGAGGAAAATTCCCCACTTAATCTGTGGTCCCACCCTAAGAACTCAGATCAAGGCTCTGAATAGTTGCAGAGGTCTAGAAAGTAAAGATTTAGGCCTTCTCTACCTATTAACAGAAGATCATTTTGAAGTGTCTTATTTTCCTTGCAAATAATCTAATTTTTATACTTACATATATATGTATTAAACATGTTCTAGAACCTCTCAAAAAAGCTCATAACAAATAGAAACCGTCATGAGAGAAAAAATACAGAGACTTAATGTGTCTCAGCATAGAGTTAACATTTGTCTTGACATACAGCTGCTGTACGAAGCGGCGTTTGTTTTTCCTGTGTTTTATCATAATAGAGACAGAATGTGCAAGTATTTGTGTTTGCATCATAGTAATAATTTATTATATATTCAACAGGATGAGTAAAGCTTTTGGATGCTGTTCAGGCTCCAGAAGAGTAATACCATACGCGGGTATAAATTCAAAGCTTTCTTAGATCGAGTATCTTTTTTTGATAGAAAGAGTTTATTTATAAAAAATAAATAAATATGAGAACAAACCACTATAGCGATTTTTCCCTTTTCACCAGTGTAGTAATGAAGCAAATTGGCATGATCAAAAAGCAGTTGCCTTTAGATGGTGAGAGGGCAAAGGGGACAGACCAAGGAAGCAAGGCTAAAAGTGTGATATAATACTAGGTCAGTCTGCTCTAGTTTGCACTTGCTTTTTAGCTATTCTTTGTAATCAGATTCCAATTCCAAACCTTGCTTTTGTCAGTCATTGCTATCTCTTGTAACTGATAAATGAAAAGTTGGTACAAGGTATGTGACTTTGTCCTTTCAGCTTCTGTTCTCAACTAAATTCCTTGTCACTCACACTGTTACGTCATTGTTTACATTACTGCCGAGTGTTGCCAAACAGGAGTCATAAAATGCATTTAGGGGATAGAAACCCGGACTATTGCTCTTTGCATAGAAAGAAACAATCCTCAGTGTTAAATTCACTGCTGAACTTTTGGGACACATCTCCAGCACCCATAGGTGGAGTTGGACCCCTAAGCATCGGTGGGTTTTAGAGCATCTGCTTCTCAAATAAGATAATCTCGCTAGGAAAAAAGCTGTCATTTTTGGTTTGACTGTATACAAGAAATTAAATTTAGCTGCCCTCCTGTGGAAACAGTTTTATCACAAGGGGGAGAGGGAATAATCTCGTGGATTAATCACAATTGTAAAAAAAAAAAAAAAAAAGAAAAAAATAAGAAAAAAGCAACACAGCACTGAAAATAAAATAAAATAATTTATTGTTTTTACAACTGGTATGTGAACTGATGTAATGAATTTATTTATTCTTATTTAACAAAAATACCAATTGTGCAAATTCTATATTTAAAATGTTTTGCTATCGTCTCTGTCTCTCTTTCTTGCTCTCTTTTAATTTATGCTTCAAATTTGTGTTGAAAGTACACCTTGTGAGTTTACATAATGTATGGCACTGGTTATTTTTTGTATGTTTTTATTTAGAAAGCTTTCTGCATGAAACAGGAGTATATGTGTATACATGTGTGCACACTGTATAGATGTATATTCTTCTTCTGCTACCAGCTTTTTCTTAGAGAAGTTGTAGATTTTTAGTTTTGTGACACCTCATGCTCAAAGCTCCTTGTTACACCTCACTTCTAAAATCTCTCAACTAGCAAGTCATAAGGGTCTCTGGACCAAAAAATAACCCCATACCACCTTCTAAAGAAGTCAGACAACAGATTTGCTTCGCACAGGTGGGTGCAGTTCATGCTGCACGCCTCCATGATTTACCACCAAAGCTGGTAGGAGTCAGTGGGAGCAAGTTCAGGCCAAGTTTGGGCCTCTGGTCAATGGGAGTCCTCTAGATGTGAATGAAGTTTCTCTGAGTTGTCAGAGTGTCAAGTGAGTCTTCTCTCATGTGGCTTCTTATGTTCAAGTGAAAACACTGCAGAGAGACTCTGGGGTGCCTCTTTGAAAAATACAGCTGAAGATAATGTATGATTTGGTTTACGAAGACTGAACCATTCAAAAAGCAATTTTTTCAGTCTTTCCACCATTTATAGACATATATAAATATGTATATATGGCTATAAAAGTCAAAATCCCAATTTGGAAGGCTTTGCAATGTTTTATTTCATTGTATTCTAGCTCTTCACACTGCGTCAGGCAAAGCTAGACACAAAAAAGCCAGCAAAGCATGTGTTCCCAGTGTTTCCTTGAAAATAGCAATATCTGTTTGCTTTTACTTTTTTGCTTCTACATCCAGTCCAACTACTGCTGAATTGAAGGGAACTTGTTATGGGCGCAGTGTAAGGGAAAAAAACACAATATAGACAAACATATAGTCAGTTTATTTAACAGTACAAAAGACTTCTGCAGCCACTTCACCATAAGGGCAGTACTACAGACTCCCAAATGATCTGTTTCAAACTATTGAAAGTTATCTTGCATAGCAGTGCCCACATTCACACAAGTTAAATTCCAGCTCAGCCTCTCTGCCCAGTGCCTGCCGCCATCCGGGCACTCCCAAAGACCCAGAGCCAGCGACAAGGTTTTAGGTGAAATTGCCATGGCCAGTGGATGATGCTTCCTCACTTAAGACCCACTCCAAAATGCCAGGAAATTACTAAAAGCCTTGACTTTGACGATCTTTAGGGCAGGTTTTAAACAGGACTAGTAAGGACGAAGCCTTAATAATTGTGGGGTTTCAACAATATGTTCAGGTGAGTGTTTCTCCTTGTGCTAAGAAATGCCGTGCTGTTCTGTGTCACTGAGGTAGACAGAGCCTATGGCAAGAGACAAAATTAGGTTCTCTGAGCATGGGCTGCAATTTCAAGAAAAAAAAGTTGCTGGTTTGGAGGAGTTTGTTCCTTTTTTGAAATTTTTATAGAGCTGTCAGAGTGCATCATTGCATTCATACTTATTGGTGACAATTTCAGAAGGTTGTTTTTTTTTTTACTGTGGGTACACTGATATTAAGTTATATAGTAAAGCTAGTTCAACATTCTTGTTTGGAATAACTCTGCAAATGCAGATATTTCTAGTTTATCGTGTACCACTAATGACTCTTAGCTGAGGACCTGACAATTTCTCTTCTGTTGACACCACAAAATCTAGCTTTGGGATTTAGAAGATTTTACTACAAATGCAAGTTTTCAGTGATTGATAGCGTACAAAATTTGAAATGCCCGAAACGTATTCCTAGTCTTCCAGGTGAGTGGTGTAAGAACTTCTCTCCAGACACACCGTACCAGACATCTTGCTGCTGCTGCCCCGCTGCTCTGTGCACTGCAGAGCTGCAGGTCGAAAACAAAGCTCCCAGTGTCATTTACCCTGAGAGTTGTCTGTAGAGGCTCCCGGTCACTGTAAAGGACACTAAAACCATTTCCACATACATCAGCCTTGCTCAGCCCGTATTGAAACACATAGATGGGCACACGTGTAGCTTAACCATAGCTAAATGCAAATGCCTATTTTTTGTGCGTGCGTGTGTATACTGGTGTATATATAAACACATACATCTACATACACAAACGAGTATTTGGGTCTCCATTACTCCCACTCACAGGCCAAAATAGTTACACCGCTTTTAGTTCTACCTGTGTAAATTCGGAGCAACTTCATCACATCATTTGGCTTTGCAGGAGCTGCTTCAGAATTACACCACTTTAAGTGACGGCATAACTTGTCTTTCAATTTATAGGAACTGGTTTACACAACTTAGAATATGAACTGTGAATCTTCAGATAGTTTATCGTATGAAACATACTCTTGAAACATGACTCTGACAGTCAAGCGTATATGCATTGTTAAAATCCCATCAGTTACAGGAAATCATATACTTAATTCAAGTAAATTGAAGACAATATAATTCTCCTGTATAGCAATAAATCCATTTAATTTCTATTGCCAGGTCATCTGCCTAACATCAGATAAAATAAAATGAGAGAGGTATTGTAGGGCAGACTAACGGGAGCACACAACGTTTGGTTTTGCTCAGTTTATTTCATGTGCCTCTTTATACACTCGGGGTATTCCGGGAAGTGTCACTTTGTGCATTGCAGATAACTTGGCTGAAATACCAGTACCCTTTGAAAAACTAAGACGTGTCAAAAAAAGTTTTTCATCCTAGTATGTGTCTAATTGGTGAGTGTTAGCATTTTTAGAGCACTACTATGTCAGCCAGTTTACATCATAAATAATATGCGAAATATAAATTCATTTGAACTGAATTGTACAAGGTCTACACTGTACTATGACACATTGAAGGCCAATATTTTGTTTTGTAAACTATTACATATGTATAATTTACCAGTTGTAATCTTAAAATATTTGATTCTGTGATTTCAGTAAAAGTAATAAATATAAATTGTATCATAGGTCCAAAATACTTGCTTTATATGGTATATTTGTGGGCTAGTGCTTGCCATTTGTGCCCTACTAGAGACAGACCAGCGAAAAGAGTTTGAAGGCTTCGATATTCTTTCTGTATGTAAACACTGCACTTCAGATGTGGTGGGGTGGAGTGTTTTTGTGTCATGAAATAGAACAGGAAAGTGCAGACAGCAGCACCCCGTGCCTCTCCAGAGCCTGAGACAAAAAGTTCCTGTTTGCTGCAGTTCAGAAAGACGGCATATACCAGTCATCTCCAGGGCCTCCCCGAAGCCTCCGTGAAATCCATGGGTTCTGTCCAAGAGCAATGCCCTGCAGAATTAGGGGATTAAGATATTCAGAATGACATTCACAATTACCCATAGAAACCGATCTAAGAGTAGTAAAAACTTGCCAGAACGGGTAATGGCGGTGTACAATGTGCGCAGAGGAGGTGGTACTGCGTATGTGTCAAAGAAAAGATAAGAGTAGTAACTAGGGGACTGGGCTGGTGAGACAGTTGGGTATCACTCCAACTGATGTGTGGCTCTTCTGATGAGTCATTACCAAGATTTACTTTTCTAACAGAACCATATTATTATGCATTATAATTCAATTTTCATGCTGATTTCTTGCTTATCCTTTCTCATTCCACAGCGCTAAGTTGGAGTTTTTCTTGCTCCTGAAAACAATGCTTTCTTTCCAAAAGTGAAAGCAAATTCATCCTGTCTAAATCTTACTCTATGTGCGTGTCTAATCTATTGATTCCTGGCATTTTTATGAATTTTGGATTTTGCCTTTTTTTTTAATATGGCACTTTTTGCTGTATTTCATTTTGCAAATTGTAAAGGAATTTTTTAATGCCTAGGAATAACTTTTCTTCCTAGGTTGTTCAAACAACAGCAGTGAAGCTTCACAGACCTGCTGGTACCTACAGAGAGGCCCAAGCTCTTCAGAAAAAAAGTGTCTAATCTGTTACACTACATATAAATCTGCTTGAACTACATCCCAAAAGAGCTGTTCTGCTAGTGCTTGCTGTAGTATACATCTACATATATGCATAATATTAAATACTTGTAATAGTACTATTACGAAGTCCATATGTATACAACATTTCAGAAAAACTTGCTTATAGATTTACACTAGATAGTTATAAGATTTGTCATTGCCCATCGGAACGAATGCAGTTGTCAACATCAGTGAAGAGTGCAGTGAAAACCCTGTGCTAAAGGGCAGTTTTACCCTTTACCCTGCCTGAAGGGTTTAGGGAGATGAATTATCTGCTATGCTCTTCGGTAAAAATTGACTTAACAGGTTTTCAGCCCTCCCTGCACTCAGCCCTCAGCCGGGATCCTGGGGCAGAGCAAAACCTCCACCAGCTCCTTATCTCCTCCTGCCCACCTTCAGGTGGAAATAGCAGACATGCAAACTATGCCACGACTTTGTCCTCTCCTTTTAGATGGTTTCTGCCTCTTCAAGAACTCCACAGATGTTGCCACCTCAGAGACACTTCAGTACCTGTATTTTTGTCTGCATAGCAAGCTTCAGGGTCACTGAGTGATTATGGCACCACATATCTTCCCAAAATTTCATTTTTATTTCCCATTTTAACGTTTGCAGACGCTCAGAGAAAGCCATTACTGGGAACGGAAATCCATTTGTATACAAGTCAAATAGAGCAGAGACAGCAGTATAGACTTTCTCAAATGTCCAATGCTGTCATAATCCCATTACTGTGCAGGGACTGTTCTGTATCAGGAAGATGAACTCATTTTCTCTTAATGCATTTTCCATCTCTTCATAATGTGACATTTCACCTCTTCAGAAACTATACGTAATTATGTATGAGGAGGGAGACTTCTGTTCCCAAGTCTGAACTTGTAGACCCAAATCTCATTTTTAGGTGGGGATGCAGGAGGGATTTGATCCAATTTCAGTCCTCTAGCCAAACTGATCCTTAAAAAAAACAAAAAACAGAACCATAAGTTTTGGAAACCTCAAAACATACCCAATAATTAAAGTAGAAAATATTCAATTCTTTCCACATTGTTTATGCCGTTACCTCGCTCTCCTTGTGCTGTGCTCTGCAAAGTTTAAAGTAATAAATTCATCACACTTAGACCACTCGGCATTCTAAGCTGACCCAAGGACAGGGTTGAAGAGTAAATGCATGGGAAAAATAATTTAACAAAAGTCAAGGAAATATTTTTATTTTCCATGCTTGGAGGACCAGGGCGGCAACCTCTTTGCCTTCCCTTGATTATGCTGGGAAAAGTATGTCTAAGTGAAAGCACACTGACATTTTCTTAAACAGCTGCTCAAGAAAGCTTTGTTGCAGCAATCATGTGCAACCTCAGAATGAGCTTATTAAAACAGCCATTGTGGCCATTGCCACCACAGCCTCACTGCTCCGAGTGGTGCTAAACAAATACAGTTAGACAGGATAGTCAAATGAAATTCTGGAGAATGCATGTGCACTGAGGTATGGGAGAGAGAGTGTGCCTCAGGAGGCATAAGGGGTAAAAATTTCTGATCATCTTCACGGCCTTCCTCTGGACTCATTCCAACAGGTCCATGCCCTTCTTATGTTGAGGGCTCCAGAGATGAACGCGGCAGTCCAGGTGGGTTCTCACCAGAGAGGAGCTGAGGTGCAGAATCACCTCCCTCACGCCCATGGATAATTTCTGATGTGTTCTCATGCCCATGGATAATTTTGCTTATCGGCTGTAATGATCGAAGGCCATATGCTCTGGCGAGGTTTGCAGATGTAAATTCTGCCCTAGCTATGCCAGTAACCACAGAAGGGCTGTACCTATGTGTTAGTGCACATAAAGTGCACATCCTTGCAAAAAAATGTGCAAATTGCCCTCGACTGGCAATCCAGCAGAGAGGCCCATTGGAAACCGACCCTGTGCAGCCATAAAGCCCTGGAGGTACCACAGAGAAACATCTGCTTGGTAAGCAGGACGGCACCGGCGCGGTGAACATCGCTACGGTCCCGTAGTGCCTGGGAGCATCAGGTAACTCACATCTTGAAATAGTTGAGAGCTGGCAGCAGGCCACCTAGGCAATTGCTTAGATGGCAGCTACCCAACGGGTTGGCAAATAAGCGTAGTTACCTAGTAAAGGTGGTCTGTAAGTAAAGGGTAGCGAAAATTATACTGGAAACTTTCAGAGCACTTTAAAGTGGTCAATTTAAGACAGGGCCCTGCCCACTGGAAGTGGTCCTTTGCTGAAGGCCTCGCTGTACTAAGGGGGTGGTTTCGTCCAGAAAAAACAGTGCTAGATGCATTCTGTGTGGGCCGGGAGGAATGTTTTCACACTGATATTTATGTGGCATGCTAAGATCTGACAGCCATCCAGAGAGGTTTCGGCCAGTATTTCATTATAAATATACGCTGCACACAACCGACTAAAAGCACGTGAAACGGCGTTGCTTCTGAGGGGTAGGCCGACCGGCAGAGCGGCCGCAGATAGCAGAGACAGGCTCCGTATGGTAAACCAGCGGCTACGGAGACATAGGTTCTTTCGACAGGAATTTGAGCTATGAAAGGATTTAAGGGGAAATTACCAACCAGTCTGGCATCCAAATGCCAAAACACACAGTCAGACTCTTGGCCGTGCAGACACGCTGTAATGCTCTTCAGCTTCACTTCAAAGGGAGGAGGAAAGTTGCAGGACTTCTCTGTGTAAACCTCAACCTCTTCATGTCTGCAGGAAATCGCCATCAAAATGCTAGCCCTTCATTGGATTAAAATGAAATGGTGAACTGAAACATTATATATGAAGAGCTTCTCCTTCAGAGGAGAGGAGAAAGAAGGAAGGGATGTTTTGCTTCCCTCTCCATCAAAATAATTATTATTTTGGGATGAGTTCATTGTGTATTTTTGGCTATTTTTTTTTCCCAGAAATAGTTTCTTAAGGCAAGGCAGAGGCAGAGCCAGAAGTGAAGACAAGTTGTGAGGTTGTTGTGGAACAACTTTGCCTCCAGAAGGGCTCTGCCTGCCTCAGCCTGCTGAAAGCATTTCCAGTATGACTCCAGTCTTGGGCTCCTGTTCCCCAGAGCCTGCACTTTCTACCCCAGGAGCCATTTCCTTTGGCTGCATTCATAATGTTTATTTAAATCATCACCTGGTTTGTTTTCAGATGTAGTCAGATTTCTAGAAATATGTAAAAGAGAATGATAGCGACCTAGTAGATTAGATAAAAAAGACATTGGCAAAAAAAATTAGGAGATGTAGTTACTTCTCATCTACAACTACAAAGAAAAAAAGATGGGGGGAAAGCTCTATGAAGGAAGAATATCTCTGAACAGTATTTCTTCTATCTTGAATCCAGGTGTAAGCCATAATCAGGCAGCATCCAGAAACTTTAGAGAACTTGAGGAGGTAATCTGGATCCTGTAGAAATCCATATACTGGGGTAAACTTTAAAATATAAAGCAGAACAACTAAAATAAGAGAATGGAATAGCAATAGAAGAAAAAATGCTTTACTTTTCAGGTAGACACAGTGAGGGACAAGAAGTAACTAAGAAGGGAGCTTGGACATTTCAGGATAATTTCATATAAGATTAAACATAAGATAAATGTAAGGAAAAAAATTCTTGATTCTATAAGGATAAACATGAATTTCCATTAGAACTAGTAGCTGGAGACTTCATAGCCCAATTATTTATGAGAATGTGGATATTGTTATTTAAAAAAACCCTAAAAATTGCAGCCCAAATGGTTTTGTCATTTTAAGCCTTTTTAAAGCTTGAAATAAAGTCTTAGTTGAGTTATTTAATTAGATATACCAGGAGGTTCCTACTCGTGCATGGAAGCAATTGTAGCTGTAATATACATTACAACTCACAGAGGGCTGGGAGTGAATCAGTCATTCCTCATGTACTTCCTAGTGTAACATTCGCTTTTGAAGCAAGGGGTTAGTAGGTAGACTAGAAATTGTCTTTGATACACGTGCTCATCTCAGTAAGATGTACCATAGGAAACAAACCTCATAGGCAAGGGATTTAGACTTAAGCTTGATTAACAAGTACCCCAAGGGCTCTCGGTGACCTTACACAAGGGAAAGCCTCAGGCTGATTGAAACAGGAACCTGGAAGCACTTCATCTCTCCGTGGGACCAGAATAAGGATCCCAGCCGAAGATGCACCACGACCATGGGTTACAAAGGCTTACTGAGGGACAGTCCCATAGCTGCTGACCTCAGACACTTGTGAGAATGAAGGGATAAATCCTGTCTGAGAACCAGTGTTTAAGCAGGGGTATGAGTCCAATTCACCTGACTAGTTCAGTAAAGGTCCCATGAATAAACGGTTATCTTGGTCATTTGGGACATGTCTCAAAATACTGCAGGAAAGTAGCTAGAGGACCACAAAAACTAGGTTGGTATCCATATGGCAATAGACAGAGGTTATTTTAGCTGTGTGAAATGTTTTCTGATTCCAACAGCACCAGAAAAAAACTGCCAAAGCAATTTGCCATTGACAATAACATGTGGTGTAATGTTGAGGATGAAAAACCTTTGGCTGGGTTTGACCCACTATAAACCATCCCTGGGTCTACTCTGATAATATTCAGTGTTAACCAACTATAACTGGGCTTTTCATCTGGGTAGTATCTATCATTTGAATATAGATAAATATTAAATTATGCCTACACTTAAGGCAGAGTCCTTAGTGTTGACTTAATATGTAACTCATGTTTCTAAATCATTTCAGTGAATTTGTAAATCCCATCCCTAAAGTTTTTGGAAAACATATATTATTATTTTTTTAGTCTGCTATTTAACACCATAGTGTGATTCTAGCCAAGCCCTGAAATCCCACGCAAGGCAGATTATGTTCGGTTCTCTGGCTGTCTACATATTTTCCTTCTCTATGTACCTTACAAGCCAATGCCTGAATGTAGCCTAAAACCGTATCCTTAGTGTACACCCAAGAGACCACATTCAGCATCCTGCCACCTATCATATTGAACTGATTGATTCTACCAGAATGGTTAATAAAAGCAAAATTTCAAAAATGTCTCTTTACTTAAAGCCTTTCTTTTTTTTTTTTTTTTTTAATGGTATAGTAGTTATGGCAACTGCTTCCTGCCACCTCTGCTGCCAAAAGCCACAATCCATCCATGAAAAAGAGCTGCTCCATCCAAACACATTTTTCAGTGGACAGCAGCATTCCCTGGCTGGAGCACACTCTTCCCTTCCCTTCTGGCAAACTGGAAGCCAAACAAAATCTTTAACAAATGTGAGCCGAGAGTGAGGAATTAAGTGCACTTCTTACAAATGATTTTGTACTTTTACACGTACGTACAAGAAAAAAAGAAAAAAAAAAAACTCTTGGGGGGGAGGGGGGCAGGGGAGGGGAGAAAAACCAGCCACCCCTCAAGGGTCTTCAATGAAAGAAAATATTTTCCTTTCTAAGAATACACGTTTGGAATTCAAAGTCTCTTAAAAGTCTTTCCATAATAGTAATTAAAAAATTGGTGAGTTATTTCCCCCTTTTTCTCAGTTTTATACTACCATAGAGGTCAGTGGCAGGATTTCTTAAGTCTGGTGTATTTCCTGCGTGATGATCAAAGTTTACTTTGTGAATTTGAAAATGAAATGTTCCTTTTCTTGGCTAGTACCAAATCTCTGCTTCTATGAGTAGGCCTTTCTGGTCTTGACACAGAATAATTCTAATATTTCCTGTTTGACAACATGGTAAAGCATTTAGAAAAGCTTAAAAATTATTTTTATGGACTGTATTTATAAATATTATTTTCCCTCCCTAGGCATAACTCCAATGCGTAGTTATGTGGAGCTTGCTTGTCTTTCCCATTCCCCATTGGCTGTGACCTTTTACCCACTCAGAAAATAATTAGCACTTTTCCAGCAGATAGTTGGATGATTTCATGCTCTCTTATTATGAGAAAACATTGTAACAGACCACTTCGGCAAACAGTCTAATGTGCTGTTCTTTCAAGCCCCTATATAGTGGATGAATACAAATGTATAAGAATGTCAAAAAATGGAATGAATCAAGAATCGTGATAACCATGAGATGAACAGCCACTTACAAAGCAGGAATTCTCTTAGAAACTGAATTTGGAAGTTTTATTAAAATGCAACACAACCATCACAATATGAGTCACTTCAAGATTTTTGGCTGGGTATGAGAAGAAGGTAAGGCTCATGTTCCAGAACTAATTAGGCATTGCACACATTCTGATCATTAATAATCCCCACCACAGTTGCTTCAGCCTACAAGATATTTTGCAAACAAATTGCAGAAACACAGTGTAAGGAAGATACACTACACAGGCCTGAAATTATGAAAATTAGAGGGGAAGGAAAAGTAACAGCAGAGACACAGGTCCAATCCAAAAATTGTGAGATCAATATTACTACGGTTCTGCTTCCAAGCTCAGCAACAGGACTGCATCACCTAGTATTCTGTGTCAATGCAGTTTTCACCTATTAATACCCTTTTTCTCCCCATGAAGTACCTACCTTACTGTGGTTTTTGCCTTCAAAAGGATTTTCACTGCTTTCGTGTGTGTGATGTATTATATAGCTATGCCAGGCATTTTAGCTTCTTTTATACAATAAACAAAGATAGCTATTGCAATAGCACTTCAGAGTATTTAAAAATCCCTTCCCACTGGTTAGCTTAATGGCTGGAGTCATCAGGTGGCCCCCTCAGGCATGTTCTTAGTGTGCAAGCGAGTTGTGTGGCTAGTGGTGGAGTTACACAAGCCCTCTCTGCAGAGTAGTTCAAAGAAGAGGAAGGCTGTACACCAAGAAGGATGTCCACTCCCTGCTTCTGTCTTCAGTTCCCAAATTTGAGCCAGCGTGCATTGCAGCAACAGAAGAATGACAAGAAATGAAAGGGCAAAGGATATACATATGATGCTGCAAAATAAAATGAATTTTGTATCTCCAAGGATTCACTGATCACTGCATTGCTTGGGATTTCTCCAAAACAAGTTATGCTCGGTTGATCCAGGACTAAGCTAGCTAAAAGAAAGCGTTGCCATTCGAACCATAATTCTGATCAAATATCTCCAAGATTCCCTTAACTCTGAAGCTGAGCTGCAAGATTTGAGAACTGTACTTACACAGGACAAATAAAGTGGCGACAAACAAAGAGGCTTCAGAAGATATCCTTACCCCTATTTCCCAGTTGAAGCAACTGGAATATATAAAAGTCATAATTACCCTGTTTTAAGTCACACAGTGAGCAGAAGCACAGCCAGGAACATACCGTGGGCTCTAAAATAGCGATGTAAAACAACTGTTCCTCTTTCACTAGGATTTTTTACAGCTGCTCTCAGCATCAAGTTGACGTTCTCAGTTTTTTTATTCATTTAAGTCCCCTCTTGCAGCTGCATCCACAGCAGCACTGCCTCGCTGCAGACAGAAGCACTGGTCCTGCCTACAGCAACTCTTGAAGTACCTTTAATTAGTCAACCAAGGCACCTTTCCTAATTGACAGAGAAAAGTAGGCACTTGAAAGGTACGAGACTTGCGGCTTTTGCCATTGACCTTAGGATAAGATGAGCTGTGCCCCACAGGCTCTTGTTTCTCTCCATTGACTATAAAGGGGGTGGAGAGTGTCTAGGTTATTAGATGTGGAGAAGGCTTCCTCCTTTGATCAGAAAAATGCATCCCTGGCCTCAGACTGCTCTACAGACTGCTTTATGGTACAATGGTTGACTTCTATGCAAGTTGGTCCACGAAGACAAACACTGCTGTCATAAATTATTCCAGTGGCGTGTTGTCTGCCAAGAGCATATTACACTGTTCCTCTTATTAATTTTGTTAAGTCTAAATACATAGAACTGTAGCAACTGTTTCGTAGTCCTTTAAAAATTAAAAAAAAAAATATTTTGAAACTGGGGAGGGGTTTCCTCTCCTGGACTTTCAAATCTGCATCTGAAACAGGCTTTATAGTTGCCTTTTAGATTCCACAGAGAGAAAATGGGCACTTCACACATGCTATTCATTTCACCCTACAGTACACGTCCATAATAGGTTAGATGAATTGAACATTACAAATGTGTATTTCATTCCAGTGACAAAGGGACATAGGGTTCAGATGTAGACAGCTACAGTGCAGATGTCTGAAGCTGAGTGAGATGAATCTCATTCCAGGTCTCAAAAGGGCTGAGAGTGCTTGGGAGCAGTATCCTGTTTCCAAAGAGTTTTCAAGTAAAAACTCAGTTCCAAATGGCTATAATTCTTTCCAAAAATTGACTGGATGAAGGCAGGTTTGTTCTGCAACATTTTTTTTCACTGAGCTACCATTGTGAGAATTAGCAATGTTCCAGTTCAAACTCTCTCCTTCCCTATTATCCCTCCCCCTTATGTCCTCCAGCTCTTACTTCATTGCAAAGTTATCTTTAAGCTTGTGCAAGAAACTATACATCCTCGTTAGTATAAAATATATCTGCAGTGAATTCAAAACTCTTCAGAATGTGAAGGTTATACGTATTGCAATTATTGTCAGAAAAACGTTTTGGTCCTCACCCACATCCCACCCTCGCCTCGATATATTCTTGTGGAGTGATTATTTTTTTTTTGCTAAGACTTACTTGCAGATTTTTTATTCATATGAAGTTGTTTAAAATCAAATTATGAAGGACTTACTTATATACAAACATATTTGTTTCACTTAGCCTTAATATACAATATTAAAATTGCATGTTACTACAGAACTTTTAAAGTTAATTATTGAATTATATATTAGTACTCGCTATTATAACTGACTATCCCTATTAAACCTCTAATCTTGGTAAGCCTTTAGTTTCCATAAGCTGTGACAATGAGATCCAAAATGTAACCGTGAAATCTATGAAACCACTGCGGTGAATTTGACCACCATGCATTGTGCAGAATCTCCTACTTGGTAATGAGTAGATCTTATTCCTGTCCTACAAGCACAAAAAGGACCCAGCTCTTCGCCCATTCATTGTGTTTATACTTCCCTTGTCTCTTCTTTTTTGGCTTTGTGGTGACTATATCTAGTTAAGCCAGCTGGTGCTTCCATGTCTGTGCAGTTTTTCCACAGGTGCCACCAAATTCTCTTGGATACACTCCAGATCATTTCCCAGAAGAAAACTCTGATATTCAAATTATTTTTTTTTTTATTATAACCAAATAGTGGTTACAATATAACCATATTAAAACCAAATTATTATATGAGCCATACGCCCTATCAAAACTGTCAAAAAAAAAAAAAAAGGAAAAAAACCTCACAACCGTAAAAACTTGACTCCCTTTTCTGAGCTGATGCCTTTGATTTAAATGCCTTTGATTTCATGAGTACATAGAGGTATGGAGAGCTCAACATTTCCTATGCATCCATTCTGGCTGTGGCAGTAAGAAAAGCAGAAGTGAGCAAAATACTAAGGACTAGCCAAGGGGACAAGGTTTAGAGAACGTGATGAAAGAAAATTTTTAATCCAGGCAGAATTTACACTGCTCGATTCCCACCATATCTCTCCCAGTTCCTGGGAAGGTTCTTTTTATCCTTCTACTGTAGCTGTAGGTTAACAGACAACCACATTCAAAAA
The DNA here is from genome assembly GCA_033628505.1 of Tringa tobata. Classification (NCBI taxonomy): domain Eukaryota; kingdom Metazoa; phylum Chordata; class Aves; order Charadriiformes; family Scolopacidae; genus Tringa; species Tringa tobata. The sequence continues at coordinate 1,993,709 of JAHREE010000574.1, read as the reverse complement.
AGAAGCCTCATAATACAGGGGAATCAAACATTTGTGGAAGGTACCAGGTCTCTCAACTCCTTTTGGTACCCAAATGATTTCTGCTCTAAGCAAAGGTGGTGTTCTTTCATCTGTATTGTTTATTAACGTGTGGTATTTGATTAAAATCATGAAACTGAAGCCATATTAAAAAATTACTCCAACAGGATGTGAGGATTCCTCCTCCAGCACTTCTTCTGAACACTCTCATCTTTAGGGTTTATTATAAATTAGATCCCATGACTGCATTTTTTTCAGAGATTATAAATATGAAAGGGATTTTTTTCCCCTTTCAACTATTACCATCATAAAATGGAAGGTGACTAGTAGAAACGTGTCTTGTTCTTTCCACCGCAGACCAACTAAACTATTTTAAAAATCAAAAAAGGTAGCGACAATATGCCGGAACTTCCCTTTGCTAACACTTGTTATTCCACGCGGCTCTGTGGGCATTGGTGGAATGACTCCACATTGCACCCATAAATAAAAGGACTTCTGGCCCAATAACCACAGATTTACCGAGGTCAGCGTATGGCAATGGCATCAGTAGCTCCCAAAGAAACAAATATTTTAAGTGCAGTGCTGAGCTTCCAAGTAATTTTAACACATTTGCACTGCTCACTAAATGTTACAGTGTCATGTTTACAAAAATACAAATGCTTTCATGTGGGTCTAGGAAAGTAATATTTACAGTGCAAAGTTTATCTGCTTATATAAAAGTGTTTGTCCTCAATCTTCCTGCTGGTCTAACACAGAATTATCTGAAACCAGGAGAGATGACTTCTACTTTTGCACACAAAATTACAGAATTAAGCTAGTGAACTATTTCTTTGCATATTATTAGCAAATTCTCTGTGTGTGTATGTGCGTATAGGACTAAAGGTTGTTTAGTGCCATCTTTTGGGTGGCCCTAATACTACAGAAAGCTTAATCAAATCAATTCCACGTTTGCTGTCATTCACGTCTCTAGGAAGCCGGTTCCCTAAACTTGTTTCTAGAGAGTTTGGAGATTTTATCCTAGATTACAGCTCCCCGTAAGATTTTGCTTGTTAATGTGTATGAGCTCCCTAAAGCACAAACGGGCAGCGATGAAGGGGGCTGGGCTGGAGTCGGGGGTGCCGGAGCTGGGCCACTACTTGCCACCGTGGGACCAACCTGCCAGAATCAGCGGCCCGAAGGTGATGCCTACAGCCGCCGGCAGCGGGTGTACTCGCACCACGGAGGCAGACTGACACTTGCCAGCTGGGAAAGCTGGGTGGGAAAACACACGCTCCGGCCCCTCTCGCTTGGCGCAAGGCTGTTGTGGAGCTGCTGGGGACGGGAAGGACCTGCGTCAACCTCGTACCAACTTTGAGAACTGAAGGGAAAAATGTGCTGGAGGAGCCTTGCCTGCAGTAGTTCTTCGAAACAGGAGAGACACTGCGGCTTCTTTAGGCTACTCCTGTGATGCAGGAGTGTACTTGCACACTCGTCAAATCAACCAGATTTCACCCTCTGGTTACAGTGTTCGGTTCATGATCACTGCAAATTACCTTGATAGGCAGCAGACACCTATGTAGTTGTTTTTAAAGGTATGTGCCTTTAATTATGGAATTTCAGTCTTCTTCCAGCATCAAAATGCTTCCAGCCCTCCCCACAGCCAGAGTTACATGAAGACCATACACAGCTGAGTGGCAGTAGTCAGATGATAAAGCAACTCAGTGTGAGGATGAATTGCTGGGAGTGTTTCCATGCTGCATAAAGAAATCCCCCAGCCCTTTCTTAGGACACAAATCCCCAAATCCCCAGCAGCAAAATATTTTCCTATTTAGAAACACTGTTTTTTCCAACTTTGGCCAATGTCCATGCTATTTTATAAGATAATTATCTATGTATCCCAGTCACGCCCTGTATCACCAGATTTCCTACTTCTGACTCCTAACACAAGACCAACAGTTAACCCATTAAATTAATTGTTTATATTCTGTCATTATTCCATATTCCCTGCTAGCTCCAAAAAAAAGATCATGGGTCATAAATAAAAAAAAAAGCATCCAAAAATCCAACTTAACATCTACAGTGATGCCATAGAATTAAAAACATGCACGAAATACTGTGCCCATGGTACCGGGTATATGGTTAACTAATAACCAAATCTAGCCATAAAACCCTGCCTTTTCCACCGACAGTCTAAAACAGGATTAGAAGACAGTGTCCCCTTGAAAACCGGTCAACTGGTTTCACCTCGGGCAAGAACAAATTCAATGTAGTTAAGTAGGTAATGCTTTCAGCAGGGCTTCCTTTTCCCTTAATGAGATGACAGGCCTTTCTACCCCTCATCCCATTCTTCCCTGGGACAAACAAACTGCTTCTCATAGCAAAACCTAATTTCACATGTGATATCGAGAGTACAGGGCTTGGAGGTAGCTGGACTTTGGATATCCCTCGCCAGCAATATAGGCCCACAAAGAGGAGGTCAAGGTTTGTACTTTGCTCCCTGACTCACGGTCCCAGAGACAGCACAGGCACAGCCAAAGGAATTACTCATGTGTGGAACAGCTTTTATTGTAGATATTTACAGCACTTGGCCTTGGATTCTAGAGCACCAGCTGATCCTTTTTTGCTAGCTGTTAGGGTTGAAATGACATATGCACACACAGCAAAATTTTGGACAAGGCAGCCTCCCCAACAAAATGCTGATGTCTGCAATTAAACTTATCTCTGTGTAGAAATGTTCCCCAGGCACCACTTCCTAGTCCAAGTGCTTTTTGGAGGTGTCAGAAGGTTTGCATTCCCCTGCTCTTGGATAATCAAACACTGCTTGCAAGCTTGTTTGGATGTTGAAATAAGAACAAGCAGAGAATTTGTGCACGTATGGTTTGTAGCAGTTTAGGGACACGAGTCTGGGGGCGGTACTTCCTTCATCAGTGTATCCCTTCCTGTGCTGTGGTGGGAGATAGATAAGTGTAATTCAGCTCAGAAATTCATCAAATTCAGTTCTCCATCCCTGCTGTTGGAAAGCAGGTCTACCCATATGCACCTGCAGCAGGCCTTATCATGAAAGTGCGCCCGTGAGAGGGCACATAGGCTATGGATGCGGGTGGATCCAACATCAATAACCCAATGCCAATTCATTGGCACTAAATTTAAACATCTGGTTTGCGAACAACGACCATTTATATTGCTCACAGCTAGAGCCTTTGCTACTCCTCACATCATAACTGTACGACCAAATGATCTAATGGGACTTAAACGCACAGCGTATTTCCACAGCTCTTTGCAGAGCTGCAGTAGTCAAGAAGATCTGCGCTGTGCTAAGGAAGCGGCAGGTGTGTGCCGGGGCACTGCTGCAGACAGAAGCTAAGAAGAGGCTTCCAGCCACGCAGATCAAAGCCCCCGAACGCAAAAGAGATGCTCAAAAGAGATGAAGTCAATGGGCCTCTGTTCAAGCACAGCTGTCTGCCGATATGTGAAAAATACCGTGGGACTGGGGCCACAGAGATTAACAGAAAGCCACAATTGCTGGCACTTTAAGCAGCGGATGTCCTCACCTTAATTGACTTTTGCTTTTCTGCCCTCTCTGAAGCAAACAGTAGGAGTTAATGTTGTCGCTTCTTACAGTTTCTGAGCTTTTAGTGTCTTATGTCATAGCTTGAGTGTTTATAGTTTTTCAGCTTGTTTCCGAACTATGTTTGAGTTTGAATTCTTTTGAAAAGGTAAAAAGAGAACATTTTTCTTGGAGAGCTTTGAAATCCACATTAATAAAGCTGGCAGGGTCCTCTCAGTTAAATTTGTTTTCACTTTTTTTGTGTTATTAGCAATTTCTTTACACAACCTATTTTTGCTTATGTATTTACCATATAAAGCAATGACAGCTCAGTTGGCATCACTAGAATTATATAAATGTATGGTTTTATTAAGTGGAAGTTTTTTACTTCTCTGTTTGCTGAAACACCTGATGATGTTTTGGTTTTAAAAGGTGTGTTACATGTAACAGCTGTGCATATTTGCACTGTAACTCAGATTTTTATACTATGCCAAGTTCATAAATGTTATTGAGCAACAACCTCTGAGGTTTTTAAACAATCAAGAAAGCAAATGTTGGTGAGAGAAGCAGCACAGAATAACACCTTTTTGATTTTTCCAACTGATTAGGGATTGTTCTGTTTTGTAAGCGTAAGAACAAGTCCAGGCTCAGGGGGAGACCTCCTATGGGACCTTGGAGGTCTCAGGGAAGGGGTTTCCCTAGCTGCTTTCATTTATGCCTTTGAAGCCACATTATATGTAAGCACACCATGCTTCCCCTTGGAATGTCAGCCTCAGAAGCCCAGAAAGTCTCTTCCAGACCATGTCCCTCATTAACTCCCACAGGATTATCCCAGGCTGTCCCTGGACCAGCCCAGCACTGCCCTGCTCTTGCCAATGCACCACTGAAGAGCAGCCCACTGGTGGCCACATTACTCCAGCCAACAGCTATTCCAAGCCCAAAATAGCCGGTCATGGCTTGTGGATCAGCCACAAGCAGCTGGAGGACACTCTTGTGCCTCTTCACCCACTTGCATTTCACAAGGGGTATGCAGATGTCCCTCTGCCCAGGCTTCGGCACGCAGCTGAGGCAGGCAGAGACGACTGCAACCCGAAGAATTCGGGGTTGCCTCAGCTGCACTCCCCATGGATCCGTGGGAGCCGGCGGCCAAACTAGGAATCAGACCCAGGCCTCTTTCACAACAGGAGAGGACATTGCCTCCAGCGGGAAAGGGTGCATGACGCCTGCCTTCCACTTATGCCCAGCTTATGATCAGAAATGACAGCTGAGTTTGTGCAGGCAACAGAAGTAATTATTCTGCTAAAAAAAATGATTCCATGTGAAACTACTATGAATTTTTCTGTCTGTAATATTTTAATCACATATTTAAATATATTTTGAATTAAAACTTATAATCCTCTAAATAAACAAAAGGTGGAACTCAACAGTGAGAGACTGAGCCAAAGTACTGAGAATAATGAGAATAATTAGCAGATATAATAATGGGAAAAGCTTTCCCCATGCCTACTTTACCTCTTTCCTCTCTTCTTAGACTGACATATTCCTAAAAGACTTGAGACATTTCAAAACCTGTGATATTTTTCCATGATCAACCTTAATCATATACCCAAACCTCTACTTCTGCCTCAAGTATAGCTTTTAACTTAAAAGCATGCATTTGGCAATCTGAACCATTCAGTCAAACATGCTGTGACTTCCCCATGACACTCATGAAAATAAGACTGAATGAAGAATTTTCATGAACATCCCCTGCTCCCTGATTTTAGCTCTTTACCACCCAAAACAATAACATATCTTGTGCCATGCTGTGCAAAAAAGAGTTGGTGGTATAGCGAAGGCAACATATCAACAGGAGTCCCCAGTATCTCTTGCAAACACGCGTTTCCGTGCTTAGCTTTATACCCACTGGAAATCAAAGTGCCTGTCTACAGTGAAGGTTTTGCATAAGGTTTTGCATAAGGGTTTGCGTATCAAAGCCCAGAGGAGAAATTGAGTGATGCTAAATGGAAGGTAAAAAAGAAAGTTTTGTTGGCTGGCTTTTTGGTGTTTGGTCTTAAGCAGGAACGACGCTTTTCCAGAAGGTCTACCATTAAGAAGAGTGGAAATACAAATCCTGGTATTGGTTTACTAGTGTCTGTTTATTTCTTGCCATGCTCCTTTATAGTGTCTGTGGTATAAACTGACACAGAGGATGGACAGAAGGGTGTTTTGTTTTAAAAACTGCATAAGGCATCGCACATGCTTCCTCTTGATATCATCTGTAAACAGAACATTTTAGCCAACATTTTATTAAGTTTTCAATCCTGCGAACACTCGAGGGGGTTTGCAAGATGCTAGAAGTTAAGCCTAACTATAAATATTTCCAGGATTGGGGCCTACGTGTCTGCTCCGGTTCTCTTTGTTAACATTATGTGATTGAGCTACGTGTTGCACCGCTGCAGCGAGGCCTGCTCACGTGGTCAAAGTGTATTAATAGCCTTAACACGGGGTTGTGCAAGCCAGGTTATGTGCCAGAGAAGCAGCTCGCGTGAGCTGCTCCAGACCAGCCAGGGTGATACAGCCAGTGTGACTCTGCAGTCAACTATGGCAGCAATTTAGAGCCTCCCACAAAATGGAGGGAGCAGAAGAGGAAGGACCGAGCTGCCCCCCATGCTCACACCGTCCCTGATGGCAGCTGCCGGCCTGGTCCAGCCCCATGATGGTGGAAAAACCACAGATGCATAGGCACGGAGGGAAGCAGAGGGCAGCAAGAGGCCTCCTCACCGTACCTGCCCTCCTCAGAGAGAAGAGGAGGAGGTGTCGGCAAGGGGCAGATGAAAATGGGATGTCATCAGACCAAGCTTAGGAAAAACTGGCTTCATCTATTTTGTCTTCCTGAACAGAGAGCCTGGTGTTGGATTTTTGCATGTCTTAGGAAAATCTTCCCGTGTGAATGGGCAGATGAGAAAAATCAAGGGTATTAGCTTCTGTGACGGTGGCAAACCTGTCACCGCTGCAGAGGTCTTTCTCCCTGCCCCTGCTGCCCCCTCCCTGATGCCTTTCTTTGTCAGAGGGAGAAGGCAAAGGGGAAGGGACAGCAGGTGGCAGCGACAGTGAAGTCAGGCAAAAACACGAGCCAGAAGGTGAAAACTACAGGATATCCTTCTGTATCACCTTCCTGCACTGTTTTTAATCAGAGTACCTGTGTCTTGTCTTTGTTTCTCACCGTCTTACTCTATTTTAATTGGCAACAAATTAAATTATTTTTTCCCAAGTCAAGTCTGATTTGCCAGTAACTGGTAAGTGATCTCCCTGCCCTTGTCTCGATCTACAAGCTTTTCTATCTTATTTTCTTCCCCTTGTCCTGCTGAGGAGGAAGAATGAGAAGCAGCTGGGTGAGCAGCTAGAACCAGCCAAGGTTGACCCATCACAACACTTTTTTGCCTACGATTAATGTTACAACCTTTTATTTTACTCATTTCATTGATAAAATGGAGATATTAAGCATCTTGATGTGCCAGGCAAAATCTGTGATGAAGTCTTGCCTCCAGCTCAATTGACCTCGTGATTAAAACGATGTGTCAGCATTGACATATAGATGTATCCAGAACTGAGAAGACCTTTTAGATGTCTGTTCCATCACAAGACACCTAAACAAGTCTTACTGACTTACATGGCCTTATACCTGACAACAAACAAGGATTTCTCATTTATTTTTTTCCTAACATTAAAGAAGTGCAAAGACACAATCTGAAGTTCCAGCCTCATATTAGAAAACAAGGGGGACTGAAAGTAGAAAAAAATAAAAGGTAGCCACCCCATGCCCTGTTCAAAATGTTGATAAAACTGTCAAAAAGCAAGAACAGATTAGCAACATCACAAGCCCTGTCCTGAAAGAGCTGAAACAAGTTATGGAAGAGCTAGAGACTCTGCAAATGTCTGTGAATTGCATTGATGTAACAAAGGTATTTTGTCTTATTTCTAATAAACTGCTTGAATCTCTTTGTATCTCAATTTTCTACCTGTTAAATAAGGATAACACTTGCTAGGGGCTTTTGAGGACGCACTCCTTAATGACGGCAAGTTGCTCATTTGAGAGCCATATAAGCACAATGAGGGAGTCAAAACCAGAAAGCTTAGAAGAAGGTAATTAATGAGGGCTCCTGAAAGCCAATGAGTTTTTAAAAAATAGAGTTGACCCAGCTACAGGATTCAGTAACTGATTTTTTTTATTATTTGATTGATGTACCTACGGCTTTTGTTGGATTTAAGATTGGGTGATTTGGTCCTCATCTAAAAAGGAGCCTGTAGCACAACTAGGTCTCCCAAAAACTACAGAGACTTTTTATCCTATTTTGGTATACAGCAAATATTAAAGGAAGACACACCAGAACTGTACTTAAAACCATGACTTTGCATTATAATCTCTTGCAGCATTTCTGAAATATTTGCATAGGTCACAGGATAAATTGATGAATGCCTGGATTAAGGCATCTAAATAAAGATCCTGATGTAAATCCCCAAATTTGCTGTTAAGTGAAGCTGCCTTTTAAGGTTCTCTCTCCTGAGGTATGTATTGCTGAGATATGTACTCCCTTACATGTTATTTCGATCAGTCCTGAATAAAAGAGATGCAGTCGAGAGTATTTCACACTTGGCTGGATAGCACTTTCTGCACTTGTGATACAAGTCCAGCTCGGCAGCAAGATCGAAGCTAATAGATGATCTCCATTACAATCCCTTGCAGGTAGTGCAGAGATTAGTGAAAACACTAGGACTAGCAACTCTTTTGTCCTTAAAAAAGTTGCATTTACATAGCAAACCCCCTCTCTTTAGAAGAGGAAAGCTCAGAGCTGCTGAGGCTTATTATTCAACTGCTGGATACAGAAATGCACAACTCTTGCTCAATTCTGTACCCTTTTTCCCCAAAGTTTCACTGTGCTTTTTGAGTAACAAAGGCATTTCCCCATTTACTTCTCAAATGGCTACTGTTGTGTGTTGGTTTGAAGCCTTAGACTTCAGAGAAAGAACCCCAACCCTAAACTGAGGAGACTATAAATGCCATTTCCCATTTGTGATGCAAGTCTCATGGAAGTCATCCACTGCTCAGCTGATATAGGCTCTTATTTAAAATCAAAGGAGGATTTAAGATGGAAAACACGAACCATGACCTAGTATGAAGAGAAGGTACTAAAACACATGAGAAAAACATTAAGACTGCTCATAACAGCCACCTCTGTGCCAACGCTGACAGAAAGAGTAGCATCTTCTGGTCCCACAGAGTCTACAGATACTCTTGTTTGAGCGATCCAGGCGTCAGACAACAGAGACAAAAAAATGTTGTTATTTTACCAAAAGGCAAAGGAAGCAAGGTCAGTGCCTCAATATATTCAAGGAGTATGTCCTCAGCATACTGAGGTGGCTCAGATATTTTAAACAATTGAAATTCTTCTTTTTCACTCTTCCTGTAAGGTGGTAGAGGGCTTCTGGCCTGCTCACATAGCAAAATCTACCCTTAGCTGTACTGAGCAAGGCTTTGGTGTCAGACACCAATGTGGCACAAGTTGGGCATTATTTATTGTCAGCAAAAGTCACAGAGTGTTCTAAGATATTTGGATGTTTTAATTCAAGGTATCTAACTTTTATAAAGGATACCAAATACTCCCAGGACTGGTGTCTGTGGAATTCCCCTTCATCATAGTAAGTGCAGGAAAACATTTCACAAGGTGTAGAAAGGCAAGACCCAAGGCCAAAGAAAAAGTAAAGGGGGAAAATTGTAATCTAACGTTTTGAACACCACCTTGATTATTGTGACTGGTGTAATATCGCTGTCAGAGGTAATAGAAAAACTGATGATGAACACAGGATTGTGTTTGTGAAAACTGTGTTTTTAGGTAACCTCAAGAAGCCTGTTGGACTGTAACAGAGATCAGACAGTACACTGACCCCACACACCTTAATTTATAACCACAGTTAGAATGGGTCTAACTGTCTTCCCTAGGTGTCACGGTTATTAAAGGGGAGAAAAAAAAGCTCTGCCAGGCAATAAAAAAGGCTGTTTATCCAGCAGCAGCATCTTCAGACAAACATAGGAAAGGTGAAAGAGGAAGCCTCTCAGAACAAGTAATCTGAGACCCAGAGGACCACCAAGAACTGCAGTTTGAGAAGGTCAGCCCCATCCCTGCAAATCAAGAGGAAACCCCATCTAATCCAGCTTCTAGCAAAGCACGGATTAGATGAGTCTAAACACGTATATAAATTGTTTGGGGAGTGGAGGGTGGTTAATCACTTCCCTTAATGTTTTTCGCCCTTTGTTAAATGCATTTTCTGCCAACTCTTGATCATCCAGCATAACAAGGAGGAAGGGTGGGGTAAGAGGGTATGAAACAAAAAATATGGATAAGGTAAAGCATGTAAATGAGGCTATTAAAATGATACAGGGAGAATGTGAAGGAAAAAAGGAAGGCTAGTAAAATGGATCCTCATATTAGTACGTCCTCATCCATGTTAAGTTCAGAACAATACAATGCGTACACGGTATTTAGGAGTGGAAGCAGCATTGCAAGGAGCTAACAGACCCACTAATGGCAGGACAGCAACACCAGCTTGGAGGGTTTCCTGCCCTTCACCTGCCTATCAGGTTGTTCCCACCATTTGCTGCGAGGCATCACACCCTCTGCTAAGCAGACACCACTGTTTGCATGGATGTGCTAGAACTAGGGTGAAGGAACTGCCCAGCCTGAAATTTAACTCCACCATTGTTTATGCTCAAATTTCTTGAGAGTTCTTATAGGGAGTATCAGCATTATATAGGCTCTGGTCATGAAGAATGACCAGCATGCCCGGGTAGACCAGGTGAGCAATAGGTAGAGCGCTGTCTAGCAAGATGGAAATTTCTTTGGAATGAGTGTGGCCAATGCCCACATCTGCTAAGTGATGGTAATGGTCTCTTACATCACATAGATGTCTCAAAGGTAAAAAATTATTAATAGGGACAGTAATGAGTTTTCATTACAAGGAGTTTCATGGAGACTGTAACACTTCTTGCAGTACTTGTGAAATCCTCTGTCCAAAGAACATGGAGAAAGTGTGGTATCTGTTGAAATCACACTGTGATAAAAATATCAAAATGTCATGGAGCTCAGGGTATGCATGAATGTAGTCCTTGCCAGTTGCTGAGGGACTTTGCAGCCAATGTTACAGTTATATTTAACTTCTGAAACACTTTTGCAGACATACTATAATGCAACATTTTGTTTTGCCTGATTGCTTTTATTTGATCCCTTCTTTGCAGGGAGATTTTTTTGTATATTTGACACTAGCAGTTGTTTTGACCATGAAAATTTGGATTTAAGTCAGCTGTTCACAAGCAATTTAGATAGTGACACAAATTCTTCAGTAGGAATACTTCCACCACCAGAAAGTGAGATGCACATGTCAGACCTCAACAGTCTTTCAAACCACTTGCCTGTGGATTTATGAGTGATACAGTCACGTCTGAGTTCACATTCTTATGCAAACCTCCCTCTTCAGACTTAACTTGCTGTGATAACAGACTTTTGCTACAGTATGTGACTGATAACAGCCGAGGGGAGAGGTTAACATAAAACTAAATGCTAGGCCATCCCCTAGATGTTGATCTAGGCAGAAAGTTAGTATTCAATATATGCACAGCTTTGCCTCCTCTGCTCTTGGAACGTATCACTTAAAATACGTTGGCTCACAGGTTCTAACAAGCACATCAATCAACAAACAGCCGGGAGGTGCTAACAGCCTTTGATGTCTCGGATCAGATAGGGATGCTACGGTAGACAGTTATACACGTGGCTATGAACGTGGCCAACTCCTGGTCAAGACCGAGGCCTGCCCTTCCCCACGGAGCCGGTTCAGCTCAGGCGCACCAGCCGGTGTAGAGCATTCCCAACGCACGGCCACCCTCCTTTGGGTGCAGGCCGCTACAGAAGGAAAGGCGCTCCACATCAGTCCCAGCACGACCCACATCACCATCCTCATCACAAGATCTGACCTACTACTGGTGCCAGGAGAAGGCTATGACTCGTGGCTATAAGAGGAGGAGGACACGGAGAGCCACAGGTGACTAGGGGGATTTAACAGTCGCCCGATAAACAGTAAGGACAGGTAAAGATCCATGGCTGCCTTCCCTAAGGTCTGTAACCGACTTTTACACTCCCTGTTTTTCATTTCCCTTCACTCCTGCCCAATGATAAAATAGCTGAAAACATTTTATCATGGATAAAACTCAACACATTTTTCACCATGCTTATTTCAGGAGCAAACAGATAAAGCAGATGTAAAAAACTTGTCTGAGGAAGCCTCAAGAAAAATTCAGCTGAAAGATAATTTGGCAGTCTTTAGGAGATATGTGAGGTGACCTGGATTGTGTACACTCCTACCCCTGCTCAGTAAAAAAAATGTTCAAGAGAGAAATTTTGCCATCACTTATAATGCCTGTAGTTGTATTAAAATCATCGGAGTGGTATTACATCAGTCAATGTAAAATATCTACAGAAAAGTTCTTTGTGATCTAAATAAGGCCCAGCACCAAATAAACACAGTCTTATTTCTACAGATGTTGTTGAGTTTAAACTAAGCCAAGCTTCCTGGCAGCCTTTGCCTTTGTAGATTGAACTAACCTAAAACCTGAACCCCAAAGTCTGGTGCATTATATCTGCTGAATAATAAAATGTTTGATTCACGCAGCCAGAGGTAGACCACGTTCCCCTTGAATCCAATTTTGATAAAAGTTTGCTGATGGAAAACAGAAAGAATTGGTAGTGCTTCATTTTGAGTGCATACAGACCTATATAGGCTATTTAGGGATAAAACTTGGGGGCTCCCAAAATTTCTGCATTTGTTTTTTTCAGCAGCTTTGATAATTAGCTCATGTAAAAGCAGAAATTACAGGGAAACATATAACTTAAAATCATATGATGTCTTCAAAAAAAAGAGTGTACTTCTAATTAAAGTGATGATGGACATTGTTTTGCTTTTTCTCATTACTGCTGATTATCAAAACACTTAGGCAACATTAGAGGTTTTCTCTCTCAACCCCGTCATCCTGCTTAATAAAAAACAACAGCTAATGACATCCAAATCAATAAATAAATGGAAAAAAAATAATGAGCTAATCATGCATATCACAGAAGACATCATAGAGGAACAATCTCTATAAATAATCATGTTGGTTGCAATGATTAGCGCCGAATGACAATGCATTCCCTTTCTCTGCTCACAAGCAGCAATGGGCAAAGAGTTCTGCAAAATCAGATGAATTTCTGACAAAAAAAAAAAAAAAAAGGCTTAAAGTTATTGAAAGTGTTCTTCCGAGGATTTTTTTAAAAAAAGCATCAGGTTTTTAGTCCCCTATTCAATGGGCCTAATATGCCATCTGCTGTTTTAACCCTAAGTTAGTACAGGTTTTGCAGGAAGCTCTCATTCTGCAGCGTTTAAAGAACTAGGCTGAAAAAGTGGGGGAGTTTTTATTTTTAATTCTGGAAACAGCAGTTTATGCAAACACTGGCAAAGAAATTAAAAAGTCACCATTTTTAATACTGCTGAGATACTGGTAACGCTTAAATCTAAACCACGGATTAGGTTGCGCTGTAGACTAAAATACGATGATCTATTAGCTCCACCTGGTGTCTTACTTGGCATTACAAGTTTTGCATCTTTCCTTGACAGTTTGTTGTTGTTTTTTTTTTCCCCTGAGAAGCACTACAAATTTATTTAAAAGGCAAGATTTATGCCTTTTCTAGCTTTTTATCCCGCTGAGTGAAATTCCACAGCATTTCGGTAAATTTAGCTTTCTAGCTCTCGATTCACGCAAAATAAGAGTGGAATTGACGCGATCCAGATTGCAAATAGGCGTGCACGTGCCTTCCAGAGCAACCCACCTCAACGCACCGGGGCCACTCACAGGAACAGATTTCTGCCCTTGCAGGACTGTACACTCGGGCTGTGGCACCTTGCTGAGGAAGCAAACCTTCTGTAAATGTTCCTGCCCATCGCAATTTATGCCCAATGCATTAATCTGCCTGCCTGGGCATTTGCAGCAGCACACCCAGCAATAAGTGGAAAACAAAGCAATAGCTTTGAAAAAAAAAATTTTTTTTTCACCGAAACGCTTTTTTGGATGTTATCTAAAGGCCAGGGAAACACTGAAATGGAAGCCTTTCCACCAGCCTATGGTTTGAAACCTGGGAGATGAACCGTAAAACGCTGCTGCTGAGAAAAAATTTTGACAGGCGAGTGCCACCTGGTGGATAAGCAGGAAGGCTTGTCACACCAAAAAAAGGGTTTTAAGGTGGTCAGGCCCTTTTCAAAGCAGAGATTTTAAACCAAAATGTAACAGTAAAATATGACGGGAAAGGTGCACCCGGCAGCTGGGTGGACGTGTCCTTGGTGGACATCGAAGTGGCCTCACTCTAGTCCCCGCTGGTCCACGCGTCACACTGATTACGCTGACCAGCTAGGAGTTTTTTGTGCTTTTAATTAATATCTTCGCAACCGTAACTATTTTGAATTAATGTAGGTTCAAAAATAAATTCTAAAAATTCTTTCTTTTCACATCTCTGTTTTATATACCATATTTCTAGACTTTTAAACTCGTAATGCCCTAAATATTCAAAACACAGACAACTGCTAGTTATGTACCGTACGGGACACAAAATTAACAGCACGAATGACCCATGCCTTTGTCGTGAGTTTCAAGTCCTAGGGAAAGCATGACAGGGTTGGGTACACATTGCCAGACCTCAAAGATAAGGGTAGAGATTGGCACACATCCCCGACTCGAGAGAAAAATTAAGCCTCTGTTGTAACTGAATGGATATTTCCGCTCCTGACTTATAAAGGGGCAGCAGCCACACACTCCCAAAGCCAGGATTCTGCTCGAAAAGTCCAGCATTTCCTGCTATATACCAAGGAAAATCCCTCATCGGAGGCCCAGTGGTGGTTTTGCTCACCACTACGTGGGACAACGGGACTTTTGTGGAATAAGTCACTGGAAAGTCGGGTTTATCTCTTCATACGCTTCCCGCACAACTTAAAAAAAACTTATGTTCCTAAACTTGTATGATTTACAGAGCAGCATGGGAAATAAATGTATTATTGGAACTTAGCAGGCAATCAGACTGTGCAGTTGACAGAGAAGCGTGGCTCCAAGTTTACGTGACACAGTTTAAACCAGGGAGAAAAAAACCCTTGGGTTTAGATTTAGTGGCATCAATGGGACACCCCATCCTACCAGAACAGTCGGTACGTAAAATTTTAGAAACGTTGGCTCTGTCACAAGGACGATCTATTTCGCCACTCGTGTCTTCAGCCTCTGAGATTTATGCTCGTGTAAAACGCCGTGTCGACTGACACTGACGCGTCTTTGTTGAACGTGGAAGTCTAGGAGCTGTCACCAAAAGGTAGGGAGCTTCTGTCGGCACTCACACGTTTCCTCGCCACTTCTTTGCCCTCGTCCTGCACAGAAAGGCCTCAGCGAGGGGGAGGAAGCAGCGTTACTCGGGCTGCGCACATCGCACGCGCGTCGCAAAGAGAGAATTAAGTGGATTAGCTGTACCCCTATGGTTGGTTGTGGCTTCAAAGGAAAATACTGGCTGCACCTACGTAAATGTCTCTGTTTAAGTGATTTAAAAGGAACCATTTCCCAGAAGTACAGGTGCACAGCTGGCTGCAGCTATTAGGGCCTGAAAAGGGCAAGAATTGCTTTAATAAAAAAAAAAA
>JAHREE010000574.1:1930960-1953432 GCA_033628505.1 Tringa tobata | reverse complement strand
CAAAATCTCCAGAGCAGGGTATGAGGCCTGTGAACAGAGTCAAACCGACTGCAGGGGAGGGGAGGCTCCCTTTCCTTATACACACAAGAACTTAAATACTTAAAAGGTAGGTGTCAAGAGGACACCCACGGTCTTTTTTCGGTGGTGCCCAGGGATAGGAGAAGAGAAAATGGGCACAAACTTGAATATAAGAAGTTCCACCTAAACATGAGGAAAAGTTTCTTTACTTTGAGGGTGGCAGAGCCCTGGGACAGGCTGCACAGGGAGGTGGTGGAGTCTCCTTCTCTGGAGACATTCAAAACCCGCCTGGACAAGTTCCTGTGCAACCTGCTCTAGGTGGACCCCCTTTGGCCAGGGGAGAGTTGGACTAGGTGATCTCCAGAGGTCCCTTCCCACCTCATGTGATTCCATGATTCTGTGAACTGAAGTGGGGATCTAATGAAATGGTTCCTTGGGAAGCGTGGAAAAGACTTTGGCGGAATCCTACCTATATATTCAGGATTTTAGGACAGACTAGGCGTTAATGTGCTGCTTTTCACTCTGCTTTCATCGATGATATTTTAGTTTCCTACTAACAGAACTTTCTGTGAAGAGAAAAGCCTTGTTGACACTGAATATATTTTGCTTTTTTTCTGTCTCTATTTTGTGCTATCCAGATGGCTAGTGGTCATCACATCCCAGGCCTCTGTGCGACTCCAGTCGTCTGCCACACGGCATGTACAGTAAGTTCATATGAACTTGTTACACGATATTGCCATGTCTCAGGTTCCCTCTGCCAACTCATAGATTGCATTAGTGACATACCCACCATGGCTCTGAGCGGCGTGCTGAGCACACTGACAGCTTACATAAAATAAATGCTCCAGTTCATCGGCTCCAGGCTGAGCAGTGCTGGCATACTCATTGCCCTTAGATCAAATGGCAAGGACAGGTGTCTTTGGGATAGGGGAAGCCCCTTCCTGTGACGGTATGGCACGTAGCACCAAGATGCCTCGTCCCACAGCTGGGACGCTCATGCCTTAGCACAGTGTGATCACCCAGAAGCAATTTAAATTTTGGTAAAAATTAAAGTAAAATTGTGTGCTGGTGCTGAGCACTCATTATGGCTGCCCCAGGCCACGCACAGCTAACATGAATTGAGCTCAAAGCCCATTGCAATATGAGCAAACGAGACTTGATAGGTCTTAATTGCTCTGGAAAGCAGTCTGTGTGCTCAAACTGGTGACAAGGGCTCCAGGGCACTTGCAAAGTCCCTGCAAAAGAAGGAAGATCTAGCGCTCTTGGAAAATAGAGGCTTGCCAAACATCCTCTGGATAGTCCTGCCTGTTAAGAAGACACTGTGAACACCTTTTCAGCAATGTAGTTAGGTGCATTGTGGAGAACTGCAGTTCCCAATATGAGAACAGAGAAAGATGGGCATGTTGGAAGAAGAAGGAGGTGGCTGAAGAGGGGTAGTAATTCAAATCATCAAGACTCCCGCCTCCTTTCATTTATGTCTCCTCTTCCTGGGGTCACACTGCTTGGGTTTAGTGTGACAAGTAGCTACCTCGAGTCAAGTTCAGACACACAAATCCTGCCTTCTTTCACAGGGAAGGGTCAAACCATGACATTGGACTCCATTCCCCCATCTCGTTGACATTAAAGGTATGGTCTCAGAAGCAAAGGAGAGAGAAATACGACATTGTAGAAAGTCTGAGAGCAGAATTAGGCCTTAACATCTTCAGTTTCCCCTCCCTAATTCTACTTGCTCCAAAGAAATAAAAGTTTGGCAAAATGGATCCTTTTGGAAACAATTTTGCATCAATACATGAAAGCCAAGCTTTAAAATTCATATACCAAAACCCGATGCAATGGCTCCTTCAATGATTAACCCCAGTTCTCTTTGTGGTTCAGAGTTGCCTAAAAATAGACAGGCCCATGGAAGGACCATGGGGAAGTAGGGGGGATTGCACCACATGTATGGTTAGACAGGCTTTGATTTTCCAGCATTGATTTTGTTTTCCAGTAAATACTATAAATTAAGGATATATAAACATGAATAAGCAATCTCTGAGGTATTACTATAGACAGTTATTGTCCTAGACTTCATTAGTAGTATATTTGCTTGATTTTAAGCAATCCTGTCTCCATATTTTTAGATTTAGCTAAACAGCATGAAATCCACAACGCAGGCCAAGCCAGATGTGAAGAGAAGAAAGGGCCTTTAATGGTTCTCATAAAATCTTTCGACTTGCAGTCTCCATGGTGGTTTTTTCCTTAAAAGGTATCAGTATTTCCAGTTACAAAGGTTTATGAAGGGCATGCAGGAAGCTTAGTTACACAATTATTCTCCCCTTACCAGTGCTTATATGAAATTCTAGTTATTTTCTTCATCATTTGGTCTTGCACAATTTTCTAGTGCATTCAGTTTCAAATAAGCTTCTATCCATGCAGTATGACAAACTGATTTTTCAAATCTGCATAGAAGCATAGGAAAGTTCAGGGCTACAACTTTTATTTATTAAAATTTTGCCTGGTAGGCTGAAATATATGAATAGAAATTAATCTTCTCAATATCAAGCATGTCCTAAGGCAGCAGCTTGCAGAATAGTAAGTTAACCATGTCACTGGTTCTAATTTTAGGTAATTGAGTAGTTATTTCACAGTACTCTTCCTCTTAGGGCAGAGTGTCTGGCTTGTACACACACGTAGCAGAGAGCCCTTGTAACTTCTTATTCCTCGCCTAAATCCCTCCTCCCACTTGGAATTCTCTGAGGAGGCAAACAAGGTTCTGCCATACCTGCCTGTGGTGTCTCCCCTCTGCAAGTCCTGCGTATTGTGAAGCCCCATACGTTTTCCTTCCTGCTGTTTTATCGACATTTCTGAGCACCCTCTTTCATGCACTCCTCCAGCTTCCACAGTGACTGACAGATTATGTCAGAAGTGTTGGGTTTCCTCTGTGTTTCAACCAGCAATTTCCATTTTTCTTTCTGAATTCTTTGGAGATAAGTGGCCAGTGACTCCTCCGACAGGGTTCATTAAGTGTTATGAATCCATTCAGCAAATTAGCTGATATTTTAATAAAATTTGTTTCAGAGTTTCCACATCTGTGTTTTAAGAAGGAAAGAACATATGAGCTGAGGTTTTCTGCTTGCAAGAAATCACAGTAGGTTTCCAATGACCAAATCTTGCTTTAGTCAGTGAACGCAGCCGCCACCTAGGGGCTTTGCTCCTTCCCAAATGTACATCCAGGCTTTCATATAACTGCCACTACAGAAAATTCACTCATCTCTTGCACTTGAATACTTTGAGACATGAAGACACGGAGAGAGTTTTCTTACCCAGTTCAGTTTGGGAAGCCAGTCCTTTCAATCCTATCCTCCACAGCTAAATAAAAATAAAATGTATTATTTATGCCAGCAGTTTCATGGAACTGTGACTGGTCAGCTTCATGTTAAGTGTCTTCAACATCAGAGAAACCAGTTTTCATTCATATTGGAATTAAGTGAAAATTTTATTGATGTTGGCTTGGCAGTGTTCAGTAAGGGGATGAATTCTGATCTTGCTTTAGCATAATTTGGGTTCGCAGTTTGGGGGATTACTGTGACATTTGGAGTATCTATAGAATTATTAGTCCTTCACCAAGTTCCTTCTGGGTTTGTATGTTTGAGGGGGTTTTTCATGTGGAAGATTCCAGCGGTTTAGTTTTCTATCATCTATTGTGTAGTCCACACAATATTAGTTTGTATTGCTACATTTTCTGTAAGTTTTAGATAGCTACACATTGCTAGATATTATTTCTAACAGAAATGGAGTAATACACTGTCATCTTGGCTTGTTGGAATAAGAATACTAAGAAGGACCTCTTAGAGGAGGAAAACTGTCATAACAACAAAGAAACTCAATAATGGTTCAAGTTAACATAAAATAAGGGTGTTGATTCATTTGTAATCTGCTTTTCCCTAAAGGGCATGGGCAGTCTCTGAGGCACAAGAGTCAGGAGACAATGTCATTTCCAGTTATTGAAGACAAACATGCAGAATGTGGCATTCTCCCTTCACATCTCTTATACAGCTTGAAATTATTATTTTATGCTTTCTTCTGTTTGTTTCTGTTGGTTGCTGACCTTCATTTCTTGCTGACCTCAGTCTGACAGCTGGTGTGAAGAGGAGATGAGGGAAACTGGACTCTGGAAGTCAGATGTCCTTGTGGATGTCCTGACTCTATTCCTCCCTTTGTCTATTTCTCCATCAATGACCTAGAGCTGTCAGATTACTTCTTTGCTCTTGCAAAATATCTGAAAAGATTTAGAGTAATTGAAACTCCTCTAGACTCTCAAATTTCCACTTAGAAGGTAGGCTTATTATAGACTTCAGTGAGAGAATAACTTATCATTTACAAAATAAAATTCATAGCAATTGCCTATTGTCTGAAGTGCTATTTTCATTATATTTTTGAAGATAATAGTTGCCAGTCAGAAAATCTGATGAGTTTCCCCAGATTGCATTTCTTTTTTATCAGAGGAAGCACACTCCAGTTCCGTGATTGCATTTTTCTTTAATTTTTGTGGTCTGTAGAGGGAGAGATTCCTTGAATCTTTCCCCATTACCTTTCTATAACCCCATCATTTCTCATGTCCAGCTCTACATCTGAGCATATGTTTATGTCTTGTGATATAAAGTGAGAATAGTTGTGATCATTACTCAGCCTGGGTGAACTCCATGGTGATTAATGTTTTGAGGTTTTGTTTTTAAAAGATAAGTTGCCTAAGGGGCCATCTATTTATAAGCTTTCCCCCACCCCAGACTTCCTAAAATTATTATAATGTGAAAAAATGCTTTGCTTTTGATATAGTAGCCATCTGCATTAGGGTGAGAGGTTTTTATTTCTGCATTTTTCATCTAGTTCCTGAGCCAGCTAAGGGTGTCATGTGCAAAAAAAATAATTAAAATATCTTTTTAAAGGACTGAGGGAATAAAAGCTTTCACTGTTAGTTAACCCTGGAAGTAATCTCACACAGATACAAGGAAAAGAAATAATCTTCAGTCCAGAAATCTACACGTTCAAGTTATGCACTCACTGGACTAATATATGCAAAACCCACTGCTATAAATTATTCATCTCAAGAGAGCACCATTCTTTGATGGATTGCAAGGCTGGGCTTGCAGTGGCTGATACTTTCTGCTCACCTCATTCTTAATTTCTCCTAGACAAAAAAATGTGGATGCTAGCATACAGATGGCACTGAAACAACTGAAGGGATAAATTAGGCTCAGTGGAATATAAGCCTGTATAAATCATAGAATGGTTAGAGTTGGAAGGGACCTTAAAGATCATCAAGTGCCAACCCCCTGCCATGGGCAGGGACACCTCCCACTAGACCAGGTTGCTCGAAGCCCCATCCAGCCTGATGTTGAATACTTCCAGGGATGGGGCATCCACAGCTTCTCTGGGCAACCTGTTCCAGTGTCTCGCCACCCTCACAGGAAAGAATTTCTTTCTAGTATTTAATCTAAATCTCCCCTCTTTCAATTTAAAATCATTACCCTTCGTCCTATCACTACACTCCCTGAAAAAGAGTCCCTCTCCAGCTCTCCTGTAGGCTCCCTTCAGATACTGGAAGGGGGCTATAAGGATTGTAAGTCTTAGGAAGTGGAAGGAGCACTCAGAACAACACTTTGTTAGATATATAAATGCATTGCAGAGATTTTTTTATTCTGCTGTCTCTTATGGTGTTTCAAGTCAAAGAGCAGAGGGTGACAGCTCCTGAAATATCTGCCTAACATATTTAATCTGAGCTAGCAAGAAGTCCTATCTTGTTTATGATTATGTTCTTTCTCAATTATCGCAAGGCTGATGATGGCATTCTTAAAACAGTAGCCATTAGAAGGCTATACAATACTATAATAGGCTATAAGTTTTAGTACAACAAAAAGTCAACCTAATTCGAGGGGCCACTTATAACTGTAGCTGAAAATTAAAAACTAGGGCATATATTAAAAGATAAATGGCATTCAACAACATTTCCTGAATAGTAAGAGTCAAAAAATCCACCTCTGTACCAAGCTGCCTGTCAAAAAATAACCACTCTTAAAATAAATGACAAATTCCAAATAAGCTATGGCCCAACGGTCTGTACTGCAGTAGTGTGGCATCTCAATTCATCACCCTCAAGAGAACCATACTTATTTCTAAAGACCTCATCTTATTAACATTGTGATCTTTCAGTAGTAAAGCATGGCATCTGTTGTATATTATTGTTTCATTCTTACAGCACAATCAATACTGTAATGTGTTATGGTACTTTCAGATTAGTGTTATTATTTTCAGAATAAGCAAACAGCAAAAATGGAGAGGAAATGGAAGAAGGGAAGTGTTCCACAGAGAGAAACATTTCACAAACAGCAGTGGATCATCCAAGCATGCTCTCTGCTGTGCTTCAGGAAAACAAGTCATTTACCAGATGTTTCAAATTGTGTGTAAAATATAAAAGAGCATATTGGGGAAAATGTATTTAATGCTAGAATACTCATCTGTCTATTGTAAGAATACTAAATGTGAAACATGAGCTAGCTTAAAAATATTAAAATACATCCTGTTTTACCCTTGCAATGTATAGCTAGATATATCTTTGTCAGATTATTCTCTTTACTTTCAGGATCTGAGAAGATTTTTAGGTGTGCTGCATTTTTCTATCTGTCAAAAATAAGCTGATTCCTCTTTTTCTTTTTTCCTCTCTCCCTTCATTGACACACATACACACACACACCCCCTTGGATTATTTCACTGTTTTTCTATGATGACTTTTAAGCAGGATAGAGATGTGGACACATACATTAAATACTTGGGTGAATGTCAAAAGACAAAGATCTTCTACTATTCCAGCACGCACAAATGGAGAAGAGTTCAAGCTGCGGAGATTGCATACAGGGTGCCTGCTACACTGAGTCTACTAAAAGCAAGACAGCAAAAGTGTATTTTAAGCTAAGCCAATCCAAGCAACTCCTCATTACTACAAGAGGGGAGAAAAAGGAGCGAGTATGAAAGCTGCAAAAAAAGTGGGAATGCTGTGTCTTGCAGTGCAAATTATTACTTGGGGCTCTTGTTTTTTTGGTCTGTGATAAGTGAACACAAAATTTTTGGTATCCGGGCTTGGTGAAATAGAGGTTGCAGACCTGTGCACACCTAGCCTACAGCACCACTGATCACATTTCCTAAGCAACAAGCAGGTTATCACAGTGCACAGCAAAACCACCAAAGTCTGTTTTCATATAAGATTTGTGTCTTGAAGGCAAACTCCTGTGTATCCTCTGGCATTTGATAAAGACAGCTAGAAGTTCACAGTGTTTTTCTGTATATTACACATACTACAAGAGAGTTGAGAGCAAAGAAGAGAAAGATAATATTTTCTCACTTCTTCAAGTGCCAAAGGGATTGCATTAAGATGTTCACCATGTTCTCTCTGAGCCAAACATCAACCCCCACCCATGAAGGATGTGGGGCATGGCAGAGCTCTGCATGCAAAGCAGCTCAAAGCACAGTCTAGCCCTCATTCTCCACAGTCCCTTGTGATATGATGTTGCAGTGACATCAGCACGAACGTGCTGAGGAGAGGTTCAAGCAGAAAGGAAGCCTGCGTGACTGCTTTAGAGATGTGCCCAAAGAGCTGTGCTGAAACTGAGGAGACAGACAGCACGTAGTAACAGTCCTGACCCGAAGGGGCCTCACCCTGCCTGGGAAAGACATAACTCTAGTTGAAACTGGGGGAGTACAAAAGAATGGTAGTGGAGCAACTGGAGGCATCACCAAGTGTCTTCTTGTAACACTGCACCAGCCAAGTGATCTTTTATCTTAATCTTTTATAAGCCTTTTCTGAAAAGACATTACTCAAAATATGGCTAACATCTCTTGATGTAATAAACTTTCTTTTTGGCTATATGACTGAGGTAGAGCTTTTGGGGTTTGTAAATTTTCAAGAACTGGCTGATTTGCATAGGCGTGCTATTTCTTATAAGAGGAGCTGACAATGTTGCCAATACTTACATTTGGCCAACAATTTCCCTTGTAAAATCCTGCTTCTGCTGGGGTAAATTATTTTTCAGTGCTCTGAAATTTCTTATGCCAGGCCTCTGCCTCAGGGTGAACACTTGCAGTTTTATTTTACAGTTACTGATGTGTTTTCTTAACATTTCTGCCAAAAAAAAAGTCATCTGTTCTCAAGATAATTGTGGCATGATGCATTTTCCCATGTCCCTGAATGCTTACAAGTGTTCTACTGGGACAGGACAAGATTGTCCTGCTTTGTAGCAGCAACTTGACTTCTGGACAGGGAGAGCCGTGTGTGTCTGTGGAAAAACTGCTTTGCTCATGAAATTTTGCCCAAATGTGGTTAAACACATAAGCCTTTGAAGCATCTCTCTTCTCCTATGCTAATTTGAAACTCGCTAGGATTTCTTGGCGAAAGCTCTGATGCTCCATCTCCATGGGCTCCATGGCTTCAGATTTGAGTGCAACATTGCATCCATCAGTTTTAAGGCCTGATGCAGCAGCAGAGCCAGGGCTGGAGAACCAGTGACTCTCCTGGGTTTCACAATCCCTTTGTCACCCCTGGGACCATCCACCCTCAGCGTGGAGAACACAAGCATGGGCTGGATCAGTGACTCCTGGGGAAGAAAAAGGATAGAAGTGGTTTGACTAGGGGAGGAGACTGAGTTTTCTGTAGCTCTCATCCAGGGGGTTCAACTCTTTCTGGCTCAAACCAAAGCCTGGAGGCTTTCAAAAAGCTCTAGAATTTAAGAAAAGCTCTAGAACTCAAGAAAATGTGGATAAAAACATCCATGTCTCAAACTCCTATGCAAGGACTGTATTTAAAACCTGGGTTCTCTATGTGCCCAGGTTTAGGATGGCTCATTCCAGAAATGAACTGTGCTGCTTAAACTCATGTCAGTTCCCCACTGCCTGCCCCAGAAAGGTTTAGTGGTTTTGTTTTTTTCTAATTGTAAGTGCTGGAAGGATAGTTTTACAATGTTTTCAGTCTAATCAGTTCGGTAAATCTGTAAATTTCATTATATTTATTACTGTTGCAAGGCAAATTTTACAAGAGAAACTTTCTTGCTCTTCAAGGTTATAAAGGATGCATGTGGCTTTAGAGTGAAGGACAGAAGTAAGAATACTCAAAGCTCTACAAAGATGCTAAGAAGTTCTTGTGGGGTTGTTGAAGACCACTGCCATCACACAGGTATGGAAAGAGAAGAAAATTGTCTGTGTGGAGTAAATATAAATCACTGAAGAGAGAGCAGACTGAATCCAAATGTTTTCCAATGTGCTACAAAGATATAAATCAAAAAACGTACCTAGTCAATCTGCCTCATGACATTAGAGAGAAGTAAGCTATACATTCAGAGACATTCATAGGCTTGATGGAGAATTTTTCCAATCCAACGATTTATCCATGGTCCTTGTGGTCACAGAAGAACCTACTGACTTACATCTGAGGTAATTTTTTGCATGTGAAACAAGTGCAATGGTACTTCTCCTAACAAATGGCAAATATGTGAAAGGATAGCGTCCAGTTGTTTTGGGAAAGAAACTTAGACTGACTTAGAATAATCAAATAGAATGATAGAATTGCCTAGGTTGGAAGGGACCTTTAAGATCATCTAGTCCAACCATCAACCAACACTGACAAAAACCATCACCAAACCATGTCCCTAAGCACACTGTCTACCCGTCTTTTAAATACCTCCAGGGATGGTGACTCAACCACTCCCCTGGGAAGCACGTTCCAATGCTTAATAACCCTTTCAGTGCAAAATTTTTCCTAATATCCAATCTAAATCTCACCTGGTGCAACCTGAGGCTGTTTCCTCTTGTCCTATCGCCTGTGACTTGGGAAGAGAGTCACCTCTCTACAACCTTGGTTTTTTTAAAAGGAAAGCAACGAGACCACCATGTTAGAAGGCTTTTGAGGAAAAAAAATAAATGCTTGTATTAAAGGGAATTGCTGGAATGGTTAGTAGAGATATGACTTGGGCTGTCAAAAACCCCTGGTGTTTGCCTGAGGTCCGTTCAGATGATCACCTTGGACAGTGCCACCATTTGCCCTGTGACCCTTCCCATTCTCCCAGGCAACATCAATCCTGGTGAGAAACGGGTGTAAATCACTATGCTCTAAAAGAGAATAATGCAAGAAAACAGGCTCCAGGCACAAATTAGTTTTAATTTAGCTGTTGTAACCTATTGTTTCAGAGAACATGGGAACTGCTGTGTTACATAGAGACCTGATCTATTCTGATCACAGCCGGACTGTATAACTCACACTGATAAATAGCTTCTTTTATACTAAACATCTGTGGGAAAGGCTGCTTCCCATGCTGGCCACATGCCTGCTAAATAAAACCCAGAGGAAATTGGCCAGGCAGTTCTGCATGCCATTGTGAGAGAGGTTAAGGTTCAGCAATGACCTCTGGTCCCTCGCCCCTTGAACTGATGGGGCTAGATGCACCATGAAGTCAGTGTACTAAGTCTTTGCTTTGCTATAGGAGTGCCTTGACCAGTTAGGTTACTCCTTAAAGGGACTTAGCTATCTCAGCTTTGGAAATGTGTTGTAGATGGCCAGAGTCCTGCTTTTCCTTCTCCATCAAAAACAGAGGTTGCAAAAATGCAGAGGAAAAAAAAAAACCAAAACATTAGAAATGTTAAAATGCAGAAGCTAGACTGAAATATTTTTTCAAGATGGTTGATTTATGGAAGGGAGTTTTATTAATAGTAACTTACTAGTTGCATAATCAGTTGCATGCTGAAATCTCTAAAATTATAGGCCAATAATCTTTTTTAATAAATGTATTCATCCCCATAAAATAACCGATGATCAGCTGTGAAGCAAATACTAACTATGCTCTAAAGACAGATTTCAGTGATGAACGATCCAATTAACCAGACTGCAGAAGTCTTTTAAAACCCTTTTTTCACTCTTGGTGATGTGTCTTAGTGCTTTCACAATGTGTCCTATAACAAACCTGTTAAAGGGACTACAAATAGAAAAGTCACATTGCAGTATGATTTTACAGTTCAGTGTTTGATGGTGGAGAACATCGCGTGCTCAGACACATTCAGTGTACCAGGGAGGATAGAAAGAATTTCAAAGAAGGAAAGATGTACTGTTGTGAACTTAGTGGCGACTCAGACCTGTGATTCTTTCAATGCTTTGGGACCCACTTCCCTTTATACACAAGTAAATCCATTGAAGACAAATACACAATAGCTGAAGCTAAACTTTTTTAATAAATTTCGAGATGATTTGGGGTATATCTATGTGTGGTTACCCCCGAAGTTGGGTACTTGGAAGTGGTAAGTGAGAAATTCTGTTTCATTCAACTTGAAAGATATAAATCAAATTTAATATCTTACGGGTCTTCAAAGAAAGGAGGTCAAAAATTGAGAGAGTATCTTGTTTGAACAAAACAGAAATTTGCTTTGCCTGCCCTTGTGCAAATTTTCCTTAATGCTTGATATTTGCAAATTATTTTTTCCTGCAGAGAAGTGCAAAGAAACAGAAAATTTTAAAGAGATTATTTATGGAAAGTAAATATTGAAATCCTTAGTACTAGAGTTGCTGAGATGCCTGATTTTAAATGTCACTCAGCTCTTAAAAGAAAAGAAAAAGCCTGCCTTATAGGTCAGCCTAAAGACAGACCAAAGAGGGTTAGGGGTTCTAAACAGTTATAATTAGACATTGAGAGTAACCTAGTAAGAACTGTTTGCTTGTGTATAATTGGTGATAAATTTTACCTATACATGTAAAAAGCGATCCTACTCTAGGCAAAAAAGTCTAACCTGAGCAATTGCAGATCATCACTTGTTCAGATGTAAGTGTAATGCTTCATTCAGCAATGTTACCCAATCCGTAAAACATCAGAGAATATACAGAAATGGGAGTTCTTGTGTCCTCAGCCTGGTCTTGGTTTTGTGGATATTAGTCAGACCTTAAACAATGTTTGTGTTTTTCATCAAAGATAAGCTCTCAGGCAAACAGGAAGAGGGTGTAGTAAAAAGTGAACATAAACCATACACTGGAACTGCTGGCATCCAGAGATTTTATCAGCCTTCTCTTTTTTATTATGTCTGTATTTGCAATATACCTATTTATTTTATTTTTTTTCTTTCACTGCTGTCTCTTGGTGCTAGTAAATATTATATAATGATGGTGCGTTAACCCTGGCTGGACACCTGGTGCCCACCAAAGCTGCTCTATCACTCCCCCTCCTCAGCTGGACAGGAGAGAGAAAATATAACAAAAGGCTTGTGGGTCTAGATAAGGGCAGGGAGATCACTCAGTAATTACCATCACAGGCAAAACAGACTTGACTTGGGGAAAATTAATTTAATTTATTACCAATCAAATCAGAGTAGGGTAATGAGAAATAAAAACAAATCTTAAAACACCTTCTCTCCACCCCTCCCTTCTTCCCAGGCTCAACTGCACTCCCAATTTCTCTACCTCCTCCTCCTGCAGCGGCACAGGAGGACAGGGAATGGGGGTTGGGATCAGTTTGTCACATGATGTCTCTCCCGCTCCTTCGTCCTCAAGGGGAGGACTCCTCACACTCTTCCTCTGCTCCAGCATGCGTTCCCTGCCACGGGAGACAGTTCTCCACAAACTTCTCCAATGTGAGTCCTTCTCACAAGCTACAGTTCTTCACAAACTGTTTCAGCATGGGTCCCTTCCAAGGGGTGCAGTCCTTCAGGAACAGACTGCTCCAGTGTGCATCACCCATGAGGCCACAAGTCCTGCCAGCAAACTTGCTCCAGCATGGGCTCCTTTCTCCATGGGGTCACAGGTCCTGCCAGGAGCCTGCTCCAGCACAAGCTCTCCACAGGGTCACAGCCTCCTTCGGGCATCCACTTGCTCTGGTGTGGGGTCCTCCATGGCCTGCAGGTGGTTATCTGCTCCACCATTGACCTCAATGGGTTGCAGGGGACGGCCTGCCTCACCATGGTCTTCACCATAAGCTGCAAGGAGATCTTTGCTCTGGCGCCTGGACCATCTCCTCCTGCTCCTTCTTCACTGACCTTGGTGTCTACAGAGTTGTTGCTCTCACATATTCTCACTTGTGTCTCCATCTGCAATTGCTCTTGCACTGTTTCCCCCACACACACCTTCTTAAATGTGTTATCCCAGAGGCACTACCACCATCACTGGTGGGCTTCGCCTTGGCCACCGGTGAGTCCATCTTGGAGTCAGCTGGCATTGGCGCTATTGGACATAGGGGAAGCTTCTACCAGCTTCTCACAGAAGCCACTCCTGTAGCCCCCTGCTACCAAAACCTTGCCACACATACCCAGTACAATAACACAGGGTATCTTCATGTCCAGACTGAAAATTGTTATGCAGCAATTCTTTTGTTTACACGTCCTTTATGAATTTGCACAGTTTGTGTCAGATACAGTTGACTTGCAAGTGATGGAGTCAGGAGAATGAATATCATCAGAAAAACTCAGTCCTTCTCTACATTTATCCAGCCAAATAACAATAAAATTTTTCCTCTATGTGTGTTTCATGTACATTCTTAGAGTAAAAAAGCTCTACAATTAATATGTGTGATCTGAGGATTTGAAAGCAAACCAAGTGAAACAAAAGCAACTATTTCAACTTCAAAAAAAGTCACTGATCTGCAGAAGCATTCATTGAATCCCTCAGCAAGGCAGCTTTTAACTGTGGCTTTCTCAAGCAGAATATGGATACTGTAGAGTAGACCAAATTCCCCCAAGGGCTAGAAATAACTTGGCCCTCTGAAGAGATCACTTGGGTAATAGAGACATTCAGCACTTTGCCATCTCTTAATTTGCCTCTAATTTTGGCTCACCCTATTTCTCTATGAACAAAACTATGCAGTCTCCTGGAAGCCTTTTGATTTAGATGCAAGACAGGCTCTGTCGCAGTCTCTTTCTCTGAAGACAAAGCATTATTAGTAAGACTTTTTTCTGCCTGTCTTGTTTGTTCAGATTTATAATTTATTCTAGGTTTGGTTTTGTAGCGTGTTTTTCACAGGGCTCAGTTGAAGTCAGCGTATAGCAGTGTTGTATAAATGGAGTCCTGCTCCTTCATCTGCACAGTGCAAGTACAACCTGCTTTAAGCAGCATTGGAACTTGGCTAAGTTACTAGCATCTCAAAAATTGTATTAAAAAGTTGTCCCAATAATGCTACCTGCCTTAGTTGGCTCAAAGCTGTCTTCCTGTCCAGTTTTACATGTGCCCTTTTTACCTCAGTGGGAATTGCACTCTGACAAATTGCGCTCAGAAACGTCTGGAGCGATTTGCCTCGATTTTGTTGGGCTGAAGATGATTTTGCACTCAAGGACGTGAGATATTTGCAGGGCAACAGAGCCATGCTAGGGTAAGTCCTGAGGTCCGACCTTGCGTTGCCCTTCGTTTTCTAGCAGATGCTTCGTTGTTTTCTTGAGGTTGCTGCTACCACTTTAAAAGCAAGCATCTCAGGAATTTTCTTTTGAAACAGGCTTCCCCTCTCCAAATCCAATTATACTATTTCAGCTGGGTCATTTTCAACCCCTGCCGCATTTTTGGGTTTTTTACTGAATTTATTAAAAAACATGGCCCTGCCGTGGGGAAAGCGAGGGGAGTTTGCGCCGTGCTGACTCACAGCTCTGCTCCAGCAGCCTTCGTGGCAGGGGAATCTGGCGGGTTCCCTTTGGAAACCAGGGGTGGGCGAGACAGAGGCAGCCCTGCAGGAGCCGGGACACGGCGCCGGCTTCCCTTGGTCAGCCAAGGGCTGTCCGGCTCAGCCCAGGCAGGACAAAGAGCAAGCTGGGCCTCAGCCAACCAGGGATGGAGAGGAGAGGTAGCACCCAGGAAATCACAGAATCATCATGGTTGGAAGGGACCTCTCAGATCATCAAGTCCAACCACAAAAAAACCCAACAACACACACAGCACCCCACCACATCACACCCACCCACAAGCCAACAATCTCGGGCACTAGAGCATGCCCTGAAGAGCCATGTCTACACATTTCTTAAATACCTCCAGGGATGCTGACTCCACCACCTCCCTGGGCAGGCTGTTCCAGTGCCTGACCACTCTCTCAGTAAAGTAATTCTTCCTAATATCTAATCTAATCCTCCCCTGCTGCAACTTTAGACCATTTCCTCTGGTCCTGTCATTATTCCCTTGGGAGAAGAGGCCAACACCCACCTCTCTACAACCTCCTTTCAGGTAGTTGTAGGGAGCAATGAGGTCCCCCCTCAGCCTCCTCTTCTCCAAATTAAACATGCTCAGTTCCCTCAGCCTCTCCCCCATCTCCATCGAGCAGAGCCAGGCTGCACAGCCCAAGGGGTGCTTTCAGGGGTGCAGAGAGGCAGGGACAACCCCAAACTTCTGGATTTGCTGTCCATGACTCTGGCAGCACCTGAGACAAGGCTGGGCTTCCAGTCATAAGGCTAATGACTGGAAGGACTTAATAGAAAGGCTATGGGGGGATAACAGCTGGAAGGAGTTGTTAGAGAAGACATAGGGGGAAGTGGATGGAGGATTCTGAAGGAAATGGAAGGATGAAGGAAAAGAACAGAGGATATGGAAGAAGGAAACCCCAAATTTATTATTCATGTTAGTTTAGATAACAGGGTATGTTTTACTTTAGCAACAGGAGAAAAAAGTTGGTATGCCAGATGCCCTGATACCACTGCTACTACCCCACCATCTAAATCTTGAAAGTAGCAAGAGCAAATTGAAGTTAAGTTTGACAACTAGTATTGCCTCTTGATCACTTTTGCATCGCTTTTGAGTGGAGGGCAGGGTGTCAGTGTGGAAACCCCAGTGTCACAGACGCCATGAAATGTGTCCCACAAGCAGTGACTCTACACTGTGACTGTACAATGTCACACCTGCTGACTTGAGGTGTGTGATCTGGGAGAAAGTGCCTTCAGAACTGTCATCGGAATTTCGTAAGATGTCATTTCAGTTTAAAGGGAATAAATCTAGAAGACTTTATTAATTTTTTTAAAACCCTCTGAAGCACTTCTGTACAATCTCTCCCCGTCAGCAATGTTACTCTCAAGTGTCAATTAGCATTTGTGTTGTATCCATGTATAAAGACCCTTTTGTTATGGGTAGCGAGGAGGACAATAATGAACCACATTGCCTCCTTCAGAAAAGTGGACATCTGTTCTTAGATGGCATTAGGAGATTTTCAAATACAGTAGAATTAAGTGTATTCCCTAGCTTCAAAATAAGGTATACCACAGTCTTGTGCAATTTGTATTTTTGCTATCTGCTGAATGTTGTTATCTGGGTGTAAACAGGGATTATTTAACATGGATTTTTATGGGGTTTTTTTTAAATGAAGCTCTTAAATTTGTTTTTCAAAGACTTCTCAGTCTTTCCTAGCTTAGGGGTCCAGGCAGCTACTGTGGATGTTACCATGGCACCTCGTGCCACTGCGCCTTCATGCCCATCACTACGTGGGGTGACAATGGGGGCTGCAGGGGCTGAGATAACTGCGGGAGCCTTTCCGTGAGCCTGGAGGCACCAGCCGGTTCCTGCAGAAGGACCTTCCAGTTGGGAGGATGCCATTTCTCTAGGTGCCTTTTTGTGCAAGGGGCTGTGCAAATGGCTCGTTGTGTAACGTTTTGCATTGCAGGGCAGCTTTGCAGTCCGCGCTGCCTTGCTCGGCAGAAACAAATCAAGGAGAGAGGCTTTCAGAACTGAAACGCGCGTTCACATCTGTTGTGAAATCCCCTACAAATTTCCTTAACGGTTGGTTGTGCCACACACAGTGAGGGAGGGCGAAGAAGGGTCTGTTTCTGACAGCTATCGCTGTCTCTTGCTTCAGCCCCGTGTTTTATCTCTACAGCTGGAAAGAGGCTCAAAGTTTATAAAATGCCTGAATCTGGGTCAGGAAATATTTCTGCTCATTGCAGGCTGATTTCCCCATCTGATGTAGGCTGGAGGTGTTGAGAGCAAGATGTCGCTGCACGGCTGCTGCGTTGCTGCTCTCCCTTCTGATAATGAGCTGTCCGGAGGCCAAGAAGAAAACTCTGGGGCAAAACTGCCACAAGCAAGCAGCTCACTACTAACTGGTATTTTCCTGTGCTCTTGTTGTCACGTAAGCATTTAACCTGAAGGGAGAGAACACGCATCACAAATTCAGGTATCCGAAGGGGCACCTGCCAGCACACAGGATGGGGGGAAGGCCATGCAAGGCACCAGGAGTGCGACTGATCCATCAGCTGTGGATGAGGTTCTCTGGTGTCCTGAATCACTGTTCCCCTTTCTTCCTCTCATACTACCACACAGCAGCATGGTAAGATCCTCTCCCCAGGAATGCTAATTCTTACACCGGAGAGGTGGATTTGATCTGACCCCTTGCAAATCCTGAAAAATGGTGTGTTAAATAGGTCCCTCTGGGGATTGGGATGATGGGAAGGAGATATGGGCTCAGGGGCAGCCAGAGTCTGTCTTAGAAACGCTTTTCAGGTCATAAGTCCTGTCCTCAGGGAGTCTGGCACTCTCATTGCCAGGGAAGATGCTCAGTTTCACCCTCTGAGCTGTGGGGAATAATCCCTAGCAGTTTCTCCTGCTATTTTCCCAGGGGAAAAAACGAGGAGGTTTTGCATCTGTGTTCCTGAGCATTTAACCCCCTTTAGACCTCACCAGCATCGGAGCTGGGACAGGCTTTAGATGAGGAAGAAGAGTTAGCTGTTCAAGATGAGTGAAGTTTGACCCTGCCTCTACACTGCCAGCATTTCAGGTTAGTGTTGGGCTTCATAGAGTCAGCCTTAATTCTGTACCATGGAAGCAGTTGTCACCCCATACAGCGTTTACTGTTTCCCCATCCCTGTTCTCCTCTGAGGTTTGTTCTTATTGTCCTGATCAGTGTTTGCTGCTTCCCATCCTAGAGGCAGCTGTATTCCACTACTGAATGAGCTGCATGTTCTTATTTCAGTTCATTCTGTACGGCATTTATCTCCTGAGATGAAAAATACACCAGAAATCAAGATTTGTAATGTTGCTGTGATTGTTTTCCTTTTTACAAATTGCAAACAGTAAATCACTTAGTCTCATTTAATAAATCATGTCATCTAAGCATCTATTTTGTTTATGCTGTTTCATAGTTCACCTTGGCTCTCTTTTGATTCCAATTGTATGAAAATGCTCAAAATCATATACTGGCTTGAAAATGGGACATTCTTCAAAAACAAATCTTTATTGCTGAGTCTAACAAGAAATACTGCTGCATATGGGTGTTTGGTTGCACGTATATTGGAACATCATGTTGAAACAGATATTTTGAACATAAGGAAATTAAGAGCTGAAATCTAAAAAATCTTTTACGTTATTATTATTTATAAGCTAAATTATCTTTTTAAAAGCTGTGCCTTGGAAATGCAAGGAATCTTTTTTTTTTTCCCTCATTCTTTCATTCCCCCTTACTCTCGGATACGTTCACACAAAAATCTAACTTTGGCTCAGTCCCCTACACAGCTCTAGTGAGGTTAAAATATAACACAGGTTACCAGTGCAAGCAACAAAGCTGCACCTCAGAACAGTCAAAAGACAGTGAGGATGCTCTCTAGAATATGGAAAACTCAGATGTACTGAGTGTGAGATGGACATTTGAGCCCAAACTTCGCAGCTGCCCTGCTTTAGGTTGTGGAGGATTGCCCGCTATTTTGTGAATGGAACATGAACCGTGTGCATGTGTCTGTGTGTCTGTGTCAGGGCTTTTGTTTATGAGCTCACTCACTGTTTCCATTTCAGAAGAAATAAGATAAATCCATTTGACATTCCAGCTCTTTCTCTTCTTGGCTGTAACTCATGGTGAATACTTCAGATCTGGCAAAGAGTTTTGTCTGCCCTAAAACTACATTTCTCGACAAATAAAGAATTTGCTGGGAGAAGTTTTCCAACTCTAGTCAGAACTGCAAAGGGTTTCATGCATTTCAGACCCTAAGAAGAGCCTGTGTGGTTTTTTTCCCAGCTCTCTATTGTTCTATTAAAAGATATGGCCTCTATCAACAAGCCTTTCCTACCATCACAGTTTAGCATGGTTCTGTATCTGCATATAAGTAATATTATGCATGCCTTTATTTCTGTAATGTGACTTGAAAATGTTCATCAAATGCTTTGCTTCAGCATTTTAGAAAAGGGGATATTTTTTTTCAAGATTTCAGGGATAAATAGATGATAGTTTATTACCATAATCTGTTAGCTTCGGTAAGCAGACAGCTTTTGAAAAATCATTCCTCTAGAATGTATATGCATTTTACAGCTTTCTGCTCGTTTCAGAAAGTTAATGTGAGAGTTGCTCTTTGCATCATTAACAAGCCAGGGCAAGACCATCCACTTGCCACTGTTAAAATGTTCTATTTGGGCAGCATATTCTTCAGGCAGGAATAACGGGGAATCGATCTGTGTTACCGATTTCTCATACACTTATTTTTTTCTTCTTTCTGTTGGGAGTTCTCATCAGAGTCTTTATCCCTTGACAGATGCAACATTTCCAACTTCCATTCTACGTGAGGTGGAAGACATTACGCATGTGATAGGAGTGGGCTTTCAGAGGGGAAGCTTGTTAGCTATGCAAAGCTGAGGAATGTATGGAGAATGATGATGTATTCTGTGTTAGCTGAGAAAAGCCAGAGGTTCACTTGTTTCTGCCAAACCATGTCCTGCAGTAGGCACTAGGGGAGGAATGTGATGGAAGCATTACAGCACCCAGAGACACATCTTTCATGGATTTCAAAAGAATGTCCTGCATTGTCATTCTTTTTGGTTTAATGGTGACAGACTAATGTCTCACTTGCTGTAAACTGGATGAGGCTACCTGCAGAGTTTTCGAAAGGAGGACTGCTACGAGCCTGTTTGTGAAAGAAAATAGAACTGAAAGATAAGAAAAAATGAGAAAGTAAAAAGCTGAAGTGCTGACTCCTCGGAGTGCCCCCACATGCACTCATTTTCACTTGCTGTTTCTTTTCCTTTCTGGTGCAATAACAGGCTTCTTCCAGAACAGCCAGTTTGCTGAGATTGTATCCAGGGGTTTCTTTGGCTGTTGCCTGGGGAAACTGAGCTCAACAGTAGCAGAAACTCTTAAAGAAATGTCAGATATAGGTCCTTAATTAGTTTGTCTGAGGTTTGGGTTGCAGGTTTGGGGTTTTTTTTTGGTTGTTTTAAGTGTATCTTAAAAGAATTCTAGCTTTTACAGTAAGAGCCTTGAGAAATATGTTTCATCTGAAAGGCAAAAATGCATCTGTGGAAATCTGAGCAATGTTTTATTAAGCTTCTCTTTACAGCCATTTACCTGCAGCCAATAACAACATTGTGTATATTATTTTGGATGCGAGTATCAAGCTCTGAAAGACCATAATAAGACATTGAGACAGCATTGAATGTTTTGTGGAGTTTTGGTTGTTGGAGGTTTTTTTACTGGGAATAGTTAAGAATCAGCTGTTTGAGCAGACACTCTGAGATTTTAATTTTGTAGATATAGTTTTGTAGATATAATTTTGATGCTTCTACATCAAAGAAAAGTAAAGTCAACCCTCTTGTCTTTTTGAGGGAGAAGGCGACAAAAGAACAATTGCTGTAACCACAGTGTTGTATTAGTCCCTGCCAACTCAGTGCTTTTGCTTGGTGACGTTTGTTGGCCAAGTTACTGGATAGTGAACAGCGAGGGATGGAAGCAACACCTCTAGTACGGCTGGCATAAAGTAATTTATTCACTAACTAATGGGAACTGGGGTGTGAGTTGTGTTCACCCAGGTCAGAGTGACGAAACACCTGTGAATTGCAGATAAGCAACTTGCAAGTCCCTGAAATCATGGGTGGCTCTTGGTTCAGGTGCGAGACAGGGAGTGAAAGCCTTTGCTTTTCTTTCTGGCTTCAAAGTGC
The DNA here is from genome assembly GCA_033628505.1 of Tringa tobata. Lineage (NCBI taxonomy): Eukaryota > Metazoa > Chordata > Aves > Charadriiformes > Scolopacidae > Tringa > Tringa tobata. The sequence goes on along the minus strand of JAHREE010000574.1, from coordinate 1,932,548 downwards.
TTCTCAGAAAAACTGTAAACAAATGGCACAAAAATTAGATTAAGGCACAGGGATGCAGTTGACTTTTTGGATTAATTTTCGGACCAAGTGTAGATTTATCACTTAAATTGAACTACAGTAGAACTTCAGTGGCTTGAGCTCATTACTCGAAAGCAGGTTGGACAAATTTGAAAATGCTGGTTGGTTTCCCCTTTGCGGTGTCAGGACAGCAAAACCTTCCTTAATTAATCAATCAAAATGCAGCATGGCCATCGTTAGTTGTTTACGTACAGCACCTAATTCAGTAGCGCCTGGGTCTCGGCTGCCATTAATGGCAGCTGTGTGCTGCTGTGGAGAGGGCTGCAGGTTGTGAAAGGATCATCTGGGCTTTCCGAGGCAGCATCATCTGCCGTAGCCAAGTAGAGGGTTTGTCAGACTAATCACTCCCAGTGATGTAGCTTTCCCTGTAGCTATTTTTAGCAAAATAATCTGAATACCGGATATTTGGTAAACATCAGCATCTGATGTTTATTTTATCAAAATAAAAGCTCCTGCATGATTTGTAGAACTGTAAATAAAGCAGGAGGTTTTGCTGCATTGGAATTTGATTCATTATTTGCTTGAATGGCTGCACAAACAGCACAAAACCCCTGGCCATGAATATGAAGCATATGATAAGAAAGACAGATGTTCTATTCACTTCTGCTCATCGGCATCTAATTGCTGAGCTGGTTGCTCTTCAGCCTCTATTTCAGGTAGTTGCATGGGAAGTTAATGGTGGCAGCACAGCTTTTAAATCAAATACGACAACAAAGCTTTACTTGCAAGGTGGACATCTACATTTTCCTGGAAAATTTTCATCTAGGCCCCTCAAATTGCTGGCTAGTTGTGTATTTTGACTAATCTATTTTAATGCAAAATAGTTAAATATCCGGTCACAGCTGTATTCTGTTATTTTGACGAGTAACCAATAAAATACACTAGTGCAATCCCTGCATGGTAAAGAGTAGCAAGGGAAAGTCCAGGGGAGCGTTCAGCGCAGATAGGCAATGGGCAGGTGATGAATCCTCGCCCAGGGCATCTCCACACAGTGCACAGAGCTTGCCGAAACTGGCCTGGCTGGTGTCTGCTCTAGGGTGGTCCCAAACGGCTGCAACGCATCCAGTGCCTAATGGGGGCTACAGGAGGGATGGGGACAAACTCTTTAGCAGGGAGTGTAGTGATAGGATGAGGAGTAACAGTTTTAAACAGAAGGAGGGGAGATTTAGATTGGATATCAGGAAGAAGTTCTTTACTGTGAGGGTGGTGAGACACTGGAACAGGTTGCCCAGAGAAGCTGTGGATGCCCTATCCCTGTAAGTGTTCGAGGCCAGGCTGGATGGGGCTTTGAGCAACCTGGTCTGGTGGGAGGTGTCCCTGCCCATGGCAGGGGGGTTGGAACTCGACAATCTTTAAGGTCCCTTCCAACTCTAACCATTCTATGACTCTATGAAAAATAAAAAATTGTAGGAAGACACACACACACACACACAGAGCTCTAGTGGCGCTGTGTTTGCCATCTAGCCTTCTTTAATCTGTAGAATCAGCTAGATATTACATCAAACTGCAT
>JAHREE010000574.1:1879254-1926063 GCA_033628505.1 Tringa tobata | reverse complement strand
AGCATATACTTCTAGGGGGACATTTTCAAAGACAGCTGTTTCTCATGGAAAATCCTGTAACACTCCCTTGTTCATTTCTAAAAATCTTCCTTTCTCACGGTTTCAGATGAAGGTTGACTTTGCTGTCTCGAAGCCCACACACAAGCAAAATGATCCTTGTGTTACAAGAAGGTTATTTTTATAAGCTGAACTGCTCTCTCCCATTTGACTGATCACAAGAGATGCTGTGCCCAGCCCCACGGACACCCTTGCAGAATGTCTAATATCTGCAACTGTTTTCTTGCGGCACAGTGGGAACTGTGGATTTAGTGCTTGCTGAGACCAGTGCAAACCCTCCCACTGATATCAGGACTAAGGATGAGGCCCTAAATTAGTTCAGTGCAATAAAAACAAACCCACATTAGTAGGTAGATATGGTAAATTTCCTGCCGTATCGATGGAGATAAATAAAATCAAGTCTCTATAATTTCATCAGCTTTCCTTCCTGAAGCATATACATTTTCCAGCTTCACTGCAGCGGGGCTGATCTGCTGTATTAAGTGTATTACACACACCAGTGGATCCGTGTACTTGAGCGTTAAGGCCGCAATGTCCAAACTTGGCTGAAGGTGGTGACACAGGGTACCGTCCCTCTCCTCAGAACAAGACCTGTTGCTGCAGCCATCAACAGAGCATGAAACACCACCTCTTACTACAGTGGCTGCTGAATAAATACCACCGGTCCAGCACAACCTCAGCTGGTAAATATTGACCACTCTATGCCTTCGGATGCAATGACCGACCTGAGAGGCTCTTTTAATCGTGGGATCTCTGTCAGTGGTGAGGGGGAACAGGACAATGGGTAAATCCGAGAGGAGCGGAGCAGAGAGAGGGGCTCTGCTGCAGAGAGCAGAGCTGTGCTGGGGGCTGTGCGTGACCAGCCTGGGCACAGCTCGGGATGCAGGCAGGGATGCTGTGGGGAGCTCTCACACGTGCCTTCCACGCCTGATGAGTGTTATGTGATGGGAAGCTGGGGGGGAGGGGGTGCCCCACATTTTGGTGCGCCGAGCCAAGTGGGAAATAACTTGAAAGTGCTGATGTTCCTAAATGTTTGCTTTTCCTTCTCGATGGGTTAGCTACAGAGATTATAGCCTAGTGGCCTTATGTGAGCCACAAAAAAGCATGCCTGCCTGCCTGCCTCGGCCATGTTAGCATTCCTGTACAGGCAGTCTGCATGACACAGCTTTATCCCATCCCTCTCACTCCTGCCTTGCGAGACAGGGAGATTTGCATTCAAGCTGGCAGAGCTCTGTTTTCAGTGTGTCTAGCTGCTATGGTTTCTCTCTTTTAAAATGGTCTTTTCTGAAATTATTGTTGTTTTCATATGACAACCATTTCCCTATTGTCATCATATGGAAATCATTAGGTTGATATGTTTGGATTTGGATATTGACTGCATTAAACAATAGCATTTAACATTCTGTTGATCGTTTCTGAAGACGCAGCTATTTGTTACAGCTATTTCTTTAAAAGAGTGTGTTTCTTTTTTAGTCACCTCGTACACATATTTAATAGTAAATGATACCCTAAAACATATGTGGCATTTTGTGCAATATTTATTGGTACATAGTGAAGACTTCTATTTCATCACTATTCAAAAAAATCTTCTTACAGTTACAAAATGGATTCTTTATAAAATGTGAAGACACTCTCTCCCCTCTACTGAAATATTGCTGAACGCCCAGTGTTACCTGGCATCGTCCTCCAGTGGGAAGCTGCTCAGAGAGACTGGAATTGTCCAGCCTTTAGGCCTTTTGAAAAGCTTCATCAGAAAACAATCTATGTACTACTTCACCCATTTACAGCTTATAGTCTTCTAAAGTTTCTTTTTAGAGAGGGGATGAGCTAGAATCAAGTTAGATCCGCTCATTTTAAGCACCTACTATTGTATTGAGGTATTTATACAGCTATCATTGTGTATGTATTGGTGAAGTTAGTTCATTTTCCATCTGTTTCACTTTATCTACGTTGAATGTCATCTACCCTGTTGAAATTTTTTTAAGAATAATCTATTAATCTTACTATCAGTCCAGTTCTCCTGAGTGAGTGGTGATACTAAACCAGATGATCAGGACACTGGAGCATAGCCCTGGCAACCAGTGCCAGGTAAGAAGGTAGCCTTGAGCAGAGTATTGCTCCACATGCTCTCCAGAGATCCCTTCCAATTCAAATTATTCTATGGTTTTGTGATTCTATATTTCGTTGCCCATGGAAAAGTTTTATTCTGACCTCTGATTTAAGATTATTTTTGGCATTGTGATTATTAAACACTTTTTATTTCTTGCTCAGATTTTCTACAATTTAAGGAGAAGATAAATGACTTCTACATATAGGTGAAACTGACATCTTAAATGTAAATGTCATTAATAAGAAACTTAATATAATTCTTGAAGTAGGTAAACTGTAGCAAAACTACAGCTGAAAAATTCCTACTTTGAATCCTAAGTCAGAGACTTCTTTGGGTTCTTTGCGTTCTTTGTGTGTCGTATGGTGGAAAATAAAATGTTTTTCAGCATATAGAGACTGATTTTTTTACAAATCAGATGGATTACACAAGCACAATGACAGTCCTTGTTTCTTAACAAAGGAATCTGATGCTGATATTCATTGAGGCTAAAAGTATCTGAAAATTCACCCTGGCAAACACTGGAAATCTTGTGTCACGTTTCTCCCTCCCTCCCTCTGCCTTGGGAAGGTGAAACTACCTCCAAAACCACCCTGAAGATCTTTTGTGCAGCCTGCTACTACATTGCCTGAGAAGGCAGACAGCATGGAGCTAGACTTTCTAGCTAGGAAGGAACAGCTAGAAGAAAGATATCCTAACTATTATTAATTTACTGGATCTCTGGCAGGTTGTTTCAGAGTCCTTTTCTTTCTCAACACCTTCTTCTTTCCCAGGAGTGCATAAGGCTGAGGAACCGTGGATTGAAGCAAACTGCCCAGGGAGTTGGTCATTCTGAACCCATACCCATTGCCCTGGGTTACCTGCCAAACCTCTGGTGAAGACGCTGACTTTAAAGCCAGGCACACATCTATGCCTGCAGGGAGAGATGGGGTTTTCTGTCTTGCAGAGCTATTTTTCTGTAGTTGGTAGTAAGCATCGAGTATGGGAAGGCTGCAAACCAGAAGGATACCTACATTCGGTTGCGTATCAACCTCACTGATTATTTTTAGAAATTGTTGGGCAATTACATTGCAATTTTAGTGGTGCTCCCCAGCTCTTCTTGTGATTATTTTTAATTCCATATTAATTTTACCTGTATCACCTGTGAGTTTATAAATTACTCTCATTGTATCACCTTTCAGCCATCTCTCCTCTGAGCTGTGCTTCCTCTCTCCAAAAACGTGAACAGTAGCAGAGCAGTGTCCTCTGGTTTTGTTCTCCATTCTTTCAAAAATTTTTGTGACATTGTGGTCATGTTTTGGTCAATGTGCAGCAATGAGATATATTTAGAGAACCATCTGAACCATTTTTTTTGAGAACCTACCACTATATATGTATTGTTTATTTCATTTTACATGTACTTCACTTTATTTGTATTGAATATTATCTGGCACTTTTTTAAATTACCATGCTGTGAAATTCTTCTGCTGTTTTTTAACTACCTTGAAGTTGATTCTTATATCATTAATTAATACTGTCACTTAGCTATTCAGTCTCATTTCAGGTCACTTATGTCTATGTTGGACTTCACAGAGTCTCTGCATCTACACTTGCTGGGCTCTGTTGGCCACAGGGTGCCTTGTGGAGGAAACTCCATTTTGGCTACCTGAAGGGGTAAAGAAACACCTTATTAATTCCACACTGAAGAACTTTTCTGGCCCCTTTTTCTGTTTTACCTGGGCATAAACAAAATGAATTTAACAACTTCGTGTTTGATGGGAAGTTAAACATTGTAATCTGCAAAAGTTTGGAATATGTGGTAACAGGGAAGCGCAGTGTTTGTTGCGTGTTGCTCCATTAGTGTCATCAAACATACCCTTCCAGTTACAAGATTGCATCCCTTTATCTTCGCTGGCTGTGAGCCTTGAACTGCCTCCCCCCTTACTGACCTTCTTTCTCTTAGGCAAATCAGGACTGTCATAGGGCAAGACTGAGGCCTTCTCTGTGGTAATAAACATCAGATATTAGATGTACAAGAACACTCCTTGTGGAGTCCTTTGTTTTACCTTCCCTAGGGGTTGACCTTAGGTAATCCTGTACAGCTGCCTTTCATTTAACTCTGTTCGTTTTGGCAAAGGATCCTGCAACACTTAACAATGCAATTAGACCAGATGCATTATTCCTAAAAGCACCAGCGATTTATAGCACACTTTTTTGGTTCACCTCAGTGCATTTGGGAAATCAGTTTTGTAAGCATATCTGCTGTTCGACTGACAGTACTGTGATTGACTCCACCAATTTCACTGAGGTTTATGGCTTCACTCGTTGCTTTGATATCATACCTCCTGGATCATGTGGATATGAGAATCTCATTTATAAAAATAAAAATTTCCAAACCTCACAAGTCTGGTTGGAAACTGGAAAGTAAGACCACATTTCAATGTGTAAAGAGAAACAGAAAAAAACTACTACTACCACAGAAAGCCACTTATGTACCTAAAATAATCACATTTTCCTTTTGAAGTCAATAAGGGCCTATGAATGTATAAAAACATAACTTGGAAGACCTGGAATTAGCAAGACTGAAATAAGGCATTTCTTATAGCTGGGTATTGGGCTTCATTTGCCTGTTCAGAAGACAACAAGAAAGTGAGATATTTGGGAACAGAAAGCTCTTATCTAGTATGGGAGGGGGTTTTGGTGGGTTTTTATTTACAGTGTATGTCACTCTTACGCAGACAGCCCAAGATGAATTAAGCATAGGATTATTCTTTTTCCTTTAGTGAGAGATGTATCTGAGGAGATTGGAGAGAGAATACCTCACAAAGCTATAGAAAGAGGGCATTGCAATATCTATTGATTGATAACCAGTCCAGAAAGTAATTGCATTGAAGGCTCGTAAACCTCCTCAAAATATCACTTGAACAGAGGGAAGAGACGATGATAAATATCTGATTGTCCAGGCTACTATTTCACTGTGGCTTCTTCAGTATTTTCCTGAGAGGTCTTACCTGTATTGGCTGAGGTTAAGGTATTGAAAATGCTTCAGATGTGCAAGTTATTACTTCTGCTAAAGGAAAATTGACTCTATTATTTGAAGGATCCTTTCTGTGGCTTTTTTACCAGTCATTAAAGAAAGATACAGGCAGAAGAACATAAAGAAAAATACTTATGAGTACAGCTCCAGAATACAAAACTGAATCTAAATACTCGAATGAATGCAATTAGATGTTATGGTCTCATTTTTTAGCTGTATGTGGATTTCTCTATAATAAATAGTCCATCAAACTATATTCAAACCCTATCCTTTTTTATGAGCATTGTAATATGGATTTTTTTAAATGGTTGCGCTAGCACTGCAATATAATAAAGTGTCGAAATATGTGCAGATTATCAAAGACTTTTCATAACTGGGCATAAATAGAACTTTTGTAGAAAGTTAATGGTATCTCAGCCATGTTAGAATTCACTGGTCCGTCTCTTAATTTTTATCTAAAAAATCAATTTCATAGACAATAAGAAAGTCCTTGCAGCATACATTTGTAGTAGCATATGCACTGTTCTAGTGGCAAAAACCGGCCTCTAGTCTTGCAGCAGAATAGTATCAGAAGTATTACTTGATTTTTCAGAAGTACCTCTGTATATCATCCCTTGATATCTACATCTAACATAGCCATTTATGGCATTGCACATTTTTTTTCCAGGAGATACTATTCCTGCAGGAAACTCTCTCTGGCATTATAAAGCAATGATGGATTAACCATCTTCCATAGTGTTTCAATAAGTGGCAATCAACGCGGCTTTAAATACAGAGAACTGGTATTACCCAACCACCCTTTTCTTTTCAGCGTGGGGAAATTTTGTTGTTCCTTTTTTATGGAGAGTTGCATAATGAGGCTGAAAAGGAAAGGAACAGAGTATTTGTGTGAATGCAAAACAGAAACATGAAGTATTAGATTTTCACCGGTCTCCACCTGTGAAACGACACATGACAAAGGAGTACTCACATTTTAGCTTGTGCTCAAGGTTCTTACATGCCATGGTTTTGGCAATTTCTCTAGATACTGCTGCACATACATCCTGCATTTCAGACAACAACCAGTCACTTTTTGAAATTTGGAGGGAAAGAAGAGGTTTTTTCTATACCATTTCTTTTTGCTTTTTCTGCCATGCCTCTCCTCTTTTTCTTATTTTGTTACAGAAGTGAAGTGAAAGTGAGCTAGAAGGGAAACAGTAAAAATGGACCTATGCATAGCTAGCACAAAAAACTTCATAATTCATTCTGTAGGAGTATTTGTCTCCCCAAAATGTTCACAAAGATTATATTAAAAAGGATTTATTTACAAAACTATAAAAAGTTGGGACCTTTAGTTCTGTCTGCTATGGTATGGAGTATTGATATTATGAACTTGCTCCAGATGCTGACTTTTCATTGTTGTGTTTTTCTCAACCCATTTTGGAGGGTTTTGACATATGTTCTTTAAAAATCCACTGCAATCAAGTACACATATTTGTTCAGAAGAGAAGGAAAAATGCAACTTTTGTGACATTGTTATGTTCTTGCAATCCCAGTGTCCTCCTCTTTGAGTGATTCACTTCCATTTAATGAAGAAAGCAAGATTCAAACGGGTGAGGAGATGTGCAATTTGAAGCCAGTGATGTCCAATTCTTTTTACCCATTTCCTTCGAAGGACTATTGTGGAGACACACAGGAAATCATAAAAAGGCCTGCATGGAGCTATGGACCCATTAATCAGCCCCCCAGAGCTGTGTAGTAATTCTTGATATGCTCCAGATGTCCACCATCAGTATCACTGGTGTCCGTGTGGATGAGCGCCGTGTAATAGCAATGGCCAGCCTCAACAGCATGCCAGATCAGAACCCCCAGCAGCAGCAAACCTGTCAGGACAGCAAGCCAGGTCAGTAAATGAGTGCCTGTGCATGCCTAACTACTACTAATTTACAGGACTGAAAATGTACAGTTCCCAAAGCTTTTAAAAAAGCTATGGAAAGAGACAGCATTTCTAGACACTTATTTACTAGGAGTCAGGAAGGCAAAGGAAGTTTCCTTATGCAACAAGAACTTTTTTTATTTCTTATTTTCACTCGCATTATTTTTAAGACAGCCCCCAAACTGGGACTGTTACACAAAGCAAAACTATAAAAGGCCACCACAGCACAGATAAAGAGACAAGGGCAGTCAAAGAAAATTACTTTTTGATCTGATTACTCTTTTTTTTTTTTTCTCAGCTGGGTCAGGTTGTTGCTATAATTCTGTTTCTCTCTGTCTCGAAAAAGGGCTTTGCTGATCACATATGATAGGATCATCAAAACTGTGGAAAAGAATTGTGTGAACTTATGCTATCTGCTGATAAATTTTACTTGAACCTGAAATGCTCCTTAAACAACTTCAGAAAGTCAGTACACACTGGAAACAGATAGGTCAAGAAATCTCTAATAAGAGCTTAATAAATCATTGTTAGCTCATAGATGAGGCTTGATCTCAGACAAAACTCCTCTTCCCTTCAAGTAGAATATTTCATGCTTGTCCAATAATACTTTAGTGAAAATCAGCTTTCCCACTTCATAGGTGGAAAAAAACCCTGTGTCCTAAAAGCGAGGACATGTTGAAAATGTAAATTTTCTTTTCAAGTTCTGCCATTAGCACGTCTCAAGTGGCACTGTTCCAAGGAAAAACCATCATGTTTTACCTTACAACCTTGCTATGTAGACTCATCAGTGCTTGAAAAAAGAGGGATTGATTTTAAATTTACAGGTAACAAGTACTTAAAAGCAGAACTGAAATCTGATTTGAAGCTTCCGGTTCAGTTTCGTAAAAAGACAAACTTAAAGTGAATAGCAATTGGCTTGCAGGAGTGGCTGATAAAATCTGTAAATCACCAATTAGAAATATTCAGGTTGGAGTTTTTCATTCTTTATACTCAAAAATTTTCATGTTCTATCTCTCTGGGAAAGATGAAATGTCTTTATCCCATTTGAAAAATGAGGAAGAGATGTTACAGAGCCTAACTTCTCTTCTGTTCCTCCCACTCCCAGTCCAATAAACAGAAAAAAAAAAAAAAAAGAGAGATAAAATAATTATATCAAATGCCCTAAGTGATAAAAAAAAAGAATTTATGAGGAGGGATTGATGACCCTAGTGTGAAACCACTAAGGGTCATCAATCCGTAGTGCAGCTAAGGCAATTTGCAAGCCCAGAACAAGCAACAGAAGGATCAGTTGAGTGCCATTTAAAGTACAACAACCTGTTTTCACATTGTTCAACATGGTGCCATTTACTTTAGATTTTGTTTTTCTAGCCTTTAAATAGCTCACACGTTCTTTTTGAATTTTCTAGGGTTCTTGTTTTACTTTTTCTTTCATCCATTTAATTTAGGTCCTTTTGTATAGCTTGTACCGAAAAAAGAAGATACTAGGAAATGAAATGCTTTGTTGCTGTAGGCTAGTGCTTGCTGTGTGATCTTTTCTGAAATTAGCACCATAATTATTATTTGTGGTATCATGCCATGTTCAACAAATGAATGTGTTTTAAGGCTTAGCTGTCTGCACGACAGTGGCATAAGTGAGTATCAGGCACTGTGTTCTTTTACGACTTAACATGAATACAACAGAAGGGTAATGACTATAAGCAGGGAAGAAAAGACTCAGATCTGAGGCTGCAGCATTATGTTCTTTATTCCTTTTTCTTTTTGAATCACTGTGGCAGAAGTTATAGCACCAGCAGATACTCACACAGCTATCTAGCCTATGCAAGGCCAAACTGTAAGCTAGACAAAATTTTGCCTATGGTCCTAATAAGAAATAAAGATTAGTTGATAAATGGCAAGTCTGTGCAAATCTCTAACTTTTTGCTAAAGAAATAATTTGGCTGTGTAGAGATGTAGTCTGCTTAGTAAGAAAAAGGAACTGACAAATAGGCATTACTATTTTATTCCCTGCACCAAAAATGGCACACGTGAAAAGCAGTGCTAAGCACCTTCCTGCAGTTCCTCTAACATCTCCTCAGAAGACATTTCATTCACTTATCTTTCTTTCCCTTACTGTCCTTCCTTACCCCTGTGCTATTAACGTTTTCTATTGTTCTGCTTTTCTCTTACAGCAGCCACCCATGGGCTCTAATTGGTAGTAGGACCTACTGTGCCGAGCACAACATGAATACAGATGAAGAACACTAGTCCCTCCCCCGAAAACCTTCCAGCTATCCGTTCTCGTTTTTTCCCTGACTTCATTCACTTCTTTAAGAGTAAAAGTGATAGGCTGCTAAGGATATGTGAAGCGAGTTCAGCCCCATATCAGCTATAAGAGTTATGGGAAATTTCTGATATGCTCCTGGACCTCTCCTATGAACACAAGAGTAGAAGTAGCCTTTTTGAGCAGCCTTCATTTTACAGGAAATAATTATAATAATAAATCATCTTCTGCATCTTCTTTCATACATGTTATCTTTTCTAGGCTGTCTTCTCCAATTTTCTTTCTGTCTGATATGACTGTAAACTTTCCAGGCATGCTGGCATAATTGTGTAGGGGGCTGTGTGAGGTACTTTGCTTATGTAGCATGGAACATATACTTGCTAGTAATAAAGTTCATGGCATCATCCATGGTCACAAAGATCTGGCTTGATAATTTCCACAGCAATCAAAGGAACAAAACAGTTTAAAATAGATTTTGCTATAGCATGTTATTTAAAATATGTACTCGGGCATTGGCAAGTATGTGTGGAAGGGAAGTGTGGCCAAAAGAAAAATTTCTTTATTCTGCAACTCTACAATCTAAAAGTCAGTCAGAGGGGAAAACAATGGGAAAAAAAGGTCAATGGGAAAAAAAGTCAATGGGAAGTTCACACAGGGGAAGTGCCCTTACCTGTATGTCGCTGCACTTAGCCTACAGTGTCTCAGATACATAGAGCATAACACGGGTCTCATTGAGCCAATAGTTAAGAAAGCAAAAATCAAATTATTAAAATTACTTCTAGCACTGCCTGATGCCCCAGATGAGAGAATATTGTAGGGAGAAATTAGCTGACAGCAATTGTCTGGGACCTTCCAGGATGAATAGTAGAATCAAAAAAAAACATTGTGAGAAATGCACAACACAATTCTTAAAAAGTAGATATGACCCTTAATGATTTCATCAGATTCATCAGTAATGCCATGGAGGCCAGTGATGGAAAAAAAATAAAAAAAGAAGATTATATTTGTAAATTACATCTTATTTTGGAAAAGGTATCAATACTCAACACTGTTGTGTTACAAGGTCTGTGGTAAAGTTTGTGCCAAACTAGAACTCATCTACAAATTTGACAAAGAAAGATGATTAAAAAGAGAAGAAATTTAGTCAACTTTACAACTTTCCTCCAGAAACACCAGAAACATCTTCAGAAACACCATAGGGGACACTCAGTTCTTCAATTTGGGGAAAAGGGGTGTGAGAATAGGTTTGAAAGTAAAAGTCAACCTAGCACTGACTGCCTGACTGACACTCAGATTCATTTCAGTAAACATAGTGAGGCTGTGGGAGAAGAGATGAAGCCAGGTATGACTAATCTAAATGTCTAGCGATAATAACTTGTCCCTAGTTAGAGAAATGTGCTTTATCCAGTCCTGCCTACCTGATGTTTCTACATCCACCATTACAATTTATTGTTATTATTATTATGCTTTTATATGTCTAGAAATGTACATGGCACCTTACACTATTAAACCTATAAGTTTCTGCTTCTTGCCAATTCAACTGTGAAACACAAAGCAATAATATCAGTGATATAAAAATTATGTGATATTGCCTATAATCTATTTATATAGAAGAATAAAAATCTTCATATAAAGTATTCTGCTTAGTTCCTTCAAAAGCCAATGAGGATTCCTAGCAGGAGGAAAGAATTTGCATTAATCAAACAGGAGAAAGATGATTTTGAAGATTTGCTATTTTAACAGCCTAATTTGTTATTTTTTAAGTGAGACAACAGAAACAAGATATTGAAAATGGAAGTAATGGAGTTTATAGCTCCTGAATTGGTTGATATAGCTTTTAGATGTTTTCAATGAGGTGGCACCTTTGGAGATACAGCCCCTGTTTTCCTTCCTCCCCTCACATCCCGCACATCCTTAGGAATCATCTTTTCCCTAACAGCTGAGGCCCTTCCTTGCATAAGAGCACTGCATCCATCTGGGTTTGATGCAGGCCTGGAACCTTGCCCAGCAGAAGGATGTAAGGAAAAGAAAGGACAGGAGGCATTTGCTCACCACCCTCAGCTGGGAAGTTCAAAATCAAATGAGGGATGCAAAACTCTTGTATAGATTAACAACACAAAGCCAGCCACTGATTGATAGCTTTAGTTTTCCCATCTGTGAGATACCAAACATTTTAGTGCTTTTCCATTGACAAATTACTGAATGGAAGACCTGGGAAAATGCCTTTTAAAAATGAAATGGCTTTACCCGCATTCAGATGGATGAATATTCTAGCAAATGAGTTTACAAGTGGGAACAGTCACTGCAGCATTAAAATTATATGCAGTTATGGAAGATACCCATGAAAATGATGTTTGAATTCATAAATATCAAAAAGTTAAGGAATTACACTTATCAAATGCATAAAGAGCAAAGAGTCCCTGAGGATAGGCATCCAGTCTGGACCAAGCAGTGTCTGCCTTGATGCTGCATTCAAGTCTCTGTGGCCACAAATGTTCACCCAAGTGGTTTCAGTAGTGAGATCCAGCACCACTGATTGACTTTTGATTGTAAGAGAGTCACAAGAGACTGCTTATAAACTGTTTGGGGGAAAGCTGAATAATGAATAGATTCAAGCAAATAGCATTCTGCTCTTCGGAAAATGAACCATAGCCTCCAAGCTAAGGTACCCTTGTGGCCAATGTTGCTTTCCAGAAACAGGGACTGCAGAAAAAAAGAGGAAAAAAAAAAGACAGAAGGAGCTGGCCATAGATGTTAATTAGTGAAATTACTCCATGTTATTTTTACAGTACATTTTGGATAGCATTTATTATTTTATCAGTATTTCTAAAACAATATGAGGGCTCTTTCCTTTATCATGTTTTTGTAACCTTCCCCACTGTGTCCTCTATTGTACCTCCGGCAAAATTGTCATTGATTTCAGTGCAAGTCTCAGTAAGATCCTCCCCATTTGGCTTTTATTACTTAGGATTTAATCTGTGCTCTTAGAAACAAATAGGTTCATTTGCCCTTCATATAACTACACTCACAGACTGAAAGCTCCAAGTAATTTTGAACTTAACATAAATAAATACATTTAACAGTATGATTACCAAGCTATTAAATCTGAAATACTAGAATCTGACATTTTAGAACCTATGTGTGATTCATAGCCTTGTCTACGCTGGAAGAAAGACGTGTTATTTCATACTGATATGATGCCCAAAGATGCTGTACGCTTCTGGTGTCATAACTGTGAAAAGTGTATTATCTGGCTGTTCGGTTTCAAAAAATGCAACAAAATAATAGCGAATTTGATCATTTGCCATTGTATTGCTTCCTTCAGCAATGAAGAAGTGGTGGGTTTTGGTTTTGTTAGTTAGGTATAGCCATGCATGCAAACTGATTAAGAAAGCAGGATATCATGGAAATGTGTAACAAGTATATGACCCACTCTGAACTACCGATTTGGAAGCGTTTCTGGCATCCTGGTGTGATCACACCTGAGCCATGTTTTCCAGTCCTACTCAAGAGTCCCATACATGAAGGATGCACTCACAGCCTCAAACAAAAGAAAAAAGGGCAGCTGCTAAATATAGCTGGCCCCGTCTCTTCTGCCAGTTGTGCTCCAGTCTCGCCTGGCCTGCCATGACTGATACGGCAGAAGAAAGGTCCTCACTTCTAATTCAGATTCTGCAGGAGGGCTGCAGTTGAACAAAGAAAGGAAACACTATGAATACAGTTGAATTTAACAAAATCATGACTTGACCTTCTTTATAAAGCTCCCCGTGATCCTAGGATGAAAGTTGTGAAACACTCTACAAAACATGGCTCGAGTGCTTCTGGCCTGTGCTCTGTCCCCATCCTGTCCTTCATTTTGAGGTACTGAACACCAAATCCCGCACACACACCAGCACCTGGTTCAATGTACAGTAAGGAAAGGCTTAGTTTTATTTCTGTTCAAACCCTTGACGGCAGCAGTTTGTCCTATGTCTCGGTGGATTTGAAGCTGGCTGTGCCCATGCCAGCTGTGGAGCTGGGCACGCAGGGCAGCAAGAGGCTGTGGTGCCCAACCTTACTAAACACAATCTGGTTCAATTCTAAGCAGACATCTCTATTTGCCGCTTGGCTCAGTTAAGGTGCCACGTTGTGTCTTAATTATCACCCCTTCAGCACACGCTGCTACGTTATCTATATAGTTTATACGAGCTACTAACTGTTCTTAAAAGTAGCTGTGTTTTAAAGGGCAATATTTGCCTATGAGAAGAAACAACCTGGAAATGATGCTGAAGTAGCCTTTCAAAGTAAAGGAAGCAAACATTTTTAAAACATTTACGTTATGCTGTTTTAGTCGCAAAGCACAAATATACAAGCAACAATACTCTACTGTCCCTAGTGTCCTGCTGCTTGCCCAGTTATGACAGTCCCCAGCAGGGACTGCGTGGGGTGTGCGCCGTGAAGCAATTTTTTTTAAAAAGGTGGATTATGATGGTTTTTAGGTTCATTAGGTGGCCTCTGAACTGAGGTGTAGGAAAAAAGTTAAACTGAAGAAGTGTCTGCAAGGGAAGCAGTAGAATGATTCCCTCAGGATGCGCTGCAATAAAGAAATGTCAGAATACTTTATTCCTGTCTGTCCTTATTCGGCTAAGCTAGTGGATTTAACAGCTTATAGGTAAAGTTTGGAGGCCTGGTACAGCTTTATGCGCTCGTAATATAGAAAAGACCAAGAAGGGCACTCTTTCTGCCATGGCTACTACAAAGCCTTCCCAGTCTCAGTCACAGAGTCTTAAAATATAACCGAAAGACCACAGTAATTTCAGCTGGACTGATGCCCGCAAGTGATGCCCGTTCAGAGTGTCAGTGACTGTCCTCAGAGGTGGGGCCCAGACCAAGATGTCCGCTGGCCCACTCGGGGCACCCTTAGCGCAAGGGACACCTCCTGCATCAGCCTGAGATCTGCATCAGCCTGAGATCTGCAGCCTCTGCCCGGGAGCCCAGGGAGAAGGTGGTGGTGCAGGAGGGGCGGGTGGTCCCTCCTGCCGCACTCCGACTGCAGCAGAGTGGCATTTCCTTGTCTTTTTAATGCCACCTACTTCTTTTCAACTCCTAAGCCTCTCTGACATATACGAGAGTTAACCACACTGAAGAATGTCATTCTTAAAATTTATGCTGATGGGGGTGTTAAAAATATATTGCAAATAGGCTGAACGCAGAGAAGCAAAATGAATGAGGCGGATAGCTCATTATTTTTATTTTTTAATGTAGTCAGTCCTAGATTGTTACGTTACGAACAAGCCCAAGCTTGATCCTAGGATGGGCAGAGCCATGAGCTCTTCTCCTAAGGCATTAGTTGCAGCTCACTTCCCTTTGAATGCACTCAGAGGAACATTTTGTAGGGACAAACTAGCAGAGTTCTGGCACTCTTCTTCTTTGGTGGCTCGGTTCTACACTCTTTAGCCATTCCAGTAGTCCCAGTGATGGATCAGGGCTTTAAACATTTTGCTTCAGCTAAAGGTTCATTGGGCACCTAAAAGACATATTAAATGATTAATGCATGCCCTTCTCTTCATGTCTTAAAAGCAGCAGTGCATAATGTTACCAAGGGCCTCTTTGAGTGTATCTTCTTATTAGCATGAATTTATAAAGTTAAATATAGTTTTAACTTTGATGGGCATGCACCATTAACATTTAGTGGACAATTAAAAGCACTTTATCAGATCTTATACAGGAGAACAACAGGGCCTTTTTACACCCAAGTTGACATTTTTAACTCACTTTTTCCCATGTTTTTGTGTCACTGACTGACCTTGTAAGCACAAGGCCTGTGAGTAATGTACAGAGTCCTCAACTGTGAACAACAAATGATGTGTCAATAGTTTCAGCAGGAGAGTGGCATATTTGTTGGACAGTTTGTTTCTTTCACTCCATAAAATATAAACCATTCAGCTTGGCAGATTTGGATTTGCAGTCACCAACAAAAGAGAAGGGAGAAAAAAAGCTCAAGCATGGTAGTAGGCAGTAAGTTTGTATTAAAAAGCAGGCAGGGGGTGGCGGGAAGCCTTAGATTTCTTTCATTTTATGGCTTTTTTATTCTTTACTGCAGAGTTCAAGGTAAGCAGGGGATATCAAAAGCCGTATTTTGTTTTCTTATAGTAAGTTTTAACAATAAGAATCTGGAAAGTGCCAGAGAGTAACATGTTGCTTCAGAAAACCCTATATTGGTAGTAGCAGCTGAAGAGAAGACTCACCTGGCAGCTGGAGTTATAAGAAGGGGGTTGGGAGGATTAGTTCATTTCTAAGATGAGGCACAAAACAATTTCACCTTTTAACCTTCCTTCCCCTTCCTCTTCTTTCAGTGAAGAATAATGACGAAGATAGGAGGAGGCAGAGAAAGGAGATTAATAACTTTTTTTTTTATTGCTCTTAGGACCAGATAGAAGAGAGCAAGCACTGAAAGGACATACTTTCTACACTATGCTATATTTGCTCCCTGGTTTTCAAGCAGAATGTACTGCATACAATTTTTATCATAATTCATGTGACAGGAATAAATGCAGCTGTGACAAGCAATGAGAAGGTCTGTGCTGTACTGTGCATTCCTTCCCAGGTCCATACTCAGTATTAGCAAGTTCTCTCTTTTCACCAAGGTCTTTCTGTTCCTTAAGTCACATGACTACACGTAATGTATAGCTTTTTTCTTTTTTCTTCCTCAATTTTATAAACAAGAGCTTTTTTCAGAGACATATTTGAAGTCTGGATAGTGGAAATAGGAAACCAGAAGGCAAATAAAAACAATGCTGTATTTACTTTATTTTAAAACTTTTACATTCTTATGGAGGCATGTTTATGATGACTTAATAATTGGGCTGGCAAAAGCAAGAAAACTCCAATGATTTTGACTTCTAGTCTACTGCCTGATTTTCCAAGTATCCTCTCCTTTCAAGGTATAATCTACATGACAAAAGATTGCAGGACTGAATGATGACCTGACATGTGTGGTACAACCTGTTGTTTCAAATAGAAATGTACACAGGGGAACCGTGGAGAGAGCAAGATTCTTTGGGAGGCTTCTTCTCTCTCCGTCCTATACAGGGTAGTCATTAAAAGCCAAACTGAACCACGTGGATACGCCAGGCATGAGCCATCCCCTCCACTCTCAAGGCTGATGCTAAGGAAGGTGTCAGCCTTCATTTCCTGGTAATTGACCACCTGAGAAGTGGCTAATGCTGACCTATATGAATCCTACTGCCCCATCCGGACACTGAGTCTGCTCTAGTGAATATTGCACCCTTCCATTTCTGGCCTGATCAACAAGTTCTTCCTCCCTCTTCTCCTCCACAGCCTTCCTCAGTTTTAGTCCCAGGGTCCTTCCACACTGTTCTTTCCCTTCCTGCAGTTCTAACCTAGCTCTTTGTGGGTCGTTAGCCAGGTGAGTGTTGCTGGGACCAGGGCAGGGATTGCTGAGAGCACAGGGCAAACACTCGTGTAACCTTCAAGTTGCAGTGGGGAGTTTTTTGCAGCCCTTGAAAGATCTACACTGGGGAATAATCCACAGCAGATGGAATGAACAGAGATTAACAGCTGCCAGATGCTCTGATGAGCAATGTGAACTGATGTTTCCAAATGCACATAATTTGGCCAAATTTGGGTAAGACTTTGCAGGGGACAACCCACAATGTATGATGACTCCTCACCACAGCTGAACTTGTAGCTCCAAAAATACTAGAACTGTCATATGCAGTATTCTATAAGAAATTTTTAGTATAAACCAGGCAACACGTTTGTTCTTAATCTCCTTAGAAATAACTGAATGATTCTAAATGATCAGGTGTAGGGGACAAGTAGACAGCACAGCACATTGCATCCCAGGAGGTCTAAATATGTCAACACTGTGATGCAATATTACCTTATACTTAAAGAATCTACTTATCCCCAACACCAGGACTACTGAATTCAAGTTCTTTACTTAATTACAAACTTTATCTACAGAGTCTTTCTGCAGATAAAAAGAGTCAATGTTTAGGAAGTTGACCCAGTCCCTTGGTGTTGCCTGGAGCGGGATCCATCTGTTTGACTTCCTAGCAGTTAGGCACTGATTCTCGGTTAGCCAAGGGAGAAACAGGGAGACAGGTCTCCTCTAGCAGTATGTCATGTCTCCACAGCCAGCATCTCACTCACAGGGAGTAAAGCATCCTTGAGTGCTGCCTGTCTCTATCAACTACCCACAGTAGTTGGATTTACAGTAGCAATTTAGGGAGCGGGTACAGTTAGACATCTAATGTGTAAGTATCTGAAATGAGGCAAAATAAACCCTGGCAGAGGAAGCTTTCTATTAACAAATTGGAGTTGGAACAGACACTATAATTCATTCTGGCTAAAGAATCTAAGCTTATAACACTTTGAATCTCAGTCTCATAACTAACCTCAGTAAAACCCAAAGCAGATTTTAAGAAGGGAGTGGGGGAGGAAACCTTTCTGTAGCAGAAGCAGCCTGATACCATCTTGTGTGATCACAAACCCAAGCCAAGATCTGTATCAGTCCTGACAGTTTGGCAGGGGAAAATGTGGAAAGGATGTAGAGGTCTTATTTTTCACTCTTCCACTAAAGAAGCTAGTGTGGCTGAACCAACAGGAGATGGCTACAGCTTTCTCCTGGCATAGGGCCAAAGCAAATTACCTTTCCTCAAGTAAGTGAGAAAGCACAAAAAGAAGTTTAGGATTAGCTCCAAGAAGACAGTCACCACCCTTCCCACACAATTGTCACTGTGGAAAAAGTGCCGGGCTGTAGGACTCCAGGGTTCAGGCGCAATCAGGATGTTAAGAAGAAAAAGACTCAGTAGGTTGGCATATATTCTGGTTGAAGTACAATATCCTATTTCTCAAAAGAGATTTTTTTTTTATTTTTGATTTTGATCTATTTTTGAAGTTCAAGGCATTATGAAAGAACATTAATTGAGTCCAGAATAGTTCATCTCTGCAGGAGGGTATATGAGTCATGTTTATTTCCAGCTAAAGAAGCTCAGTCTCACAATGACCAAAGATAAAGTGATCTCAAATGTAGTGCAGGGAATATAATCTTATTCCAAACTTTTTGGACAGGTTATATTTATTTTTTTTTAATATGTAATATTTTATGAGTATTTGAACACTCCCAAAGACGATGAGGGGTATTCTTGCCTTCTGGTTTTCTTTTTTCAGATTTCAAAAGAGATCAAACTGTAAGCATAATTGATCTATCAAGTTTTGTGTTGGACCCTTCAAAAAAATCAGCCCCATATTTATGCTTTGTATTGTAACAAGCAGTGACTTAGCTACCATTTAGCAGAACAATTCTTTCCTTTAGATTTATTACAATTTGAGAATTACAGGCCATTAGCCATGGACTGCTCATGTGTGACAAGCTGAATGTCTTGCTGATGCTTAGTGGCAGACAGTATCTTCAAACAGTAAAACATGATAACATTAACATTACAGTTGACTGAGCTGAGCACTTAAGCATCACAGGCTGGAATCAAGGGTACAGTTTTCACTAGAGCAAGGTCAATTATCACTAATAATCTTTCCTAGAGGTTTAAGTGTTACAAACTGTTTCATAGGAAATCCTAGGGTTTGGATCAGAAAGATCCAGTATTATCATCCTAGGATTTTTTTTATTTTTTTTTTAAGGTGAGAAGCTAGGATCAGTGCTTTGGGTATATTCTCTGCTGTGCCTTATACATATGTGGGTAGAAAGCCAGTACAAATGATGCCCTTGCTTGCAGTAGTGATACTAAATAAGGTAGAGGGACAGGCTGGAGTATGGGAGATGTACGCTGTCCTGCACTGCCTCTGAGGGGTAATCTCCAAAGGAATATAATATTGGCCATGCTCTGGGAGTACAACAGAGAGGAAGTCCCTTTTAGATCTAATGATTTTTTTTTCTGTTTTCTTGAGGGCCTCTGAGGAATATGTTGAAAAGTAGAGGGCTGTTGTCCTTCCCAAGAATCTCCCCTGCATTCAGGGAGGTTGTTTGAATTCTTGCCTAAGAAGGAAAGAAGTAATAGTAGTAGTTATCATCTGTGTATGTATCACTGACAGGGTATGGGTAGGATATGTTATATTTCATTTGTTGGTTTGGGTTTTTTTTTTCAATAAACGTATTAAGTTTTTCTAAATACCATATTCTGCTTTACTTTATTTTATAGGCTAGACCAGTTCACCTTTTCCCCTGCTGTGTTATTGTGTACCGTCTCTGAATGGATTCTTTTGAATTTTGAACATCTTTACATTTAAAGATATGAACTATATGTCTTACATGTAATTCCTGGAATTTCACAACTGAAACCAAGAGCAACGAGTCCAGACAAGATGATTTAGTATAGTGAATTCAAAATATCATTATTTTCTCTCCTGATTGCAGCTCTGTGCTTCAGCAGATTAATAGGAAATATATAACTAGAATTAATCTCAAACTATTAAAAATGGATTATGAACTTTTATATCCAGTAAACTGCAAGGTTTCAAATTTTAATCTGACTTGCATTTTGGTGAAAGCCTGGAATCTTGTGCAATTTGCTGGATGTCAATGGATTTGAGACAGCAAGTATGCAAGTAATCTTTTGAACTTTTCATCTCCCTTCTTATGACAATTAATAAATTTATTATGTTTTGATTTATATTCCATGAGGGAATTCAATCATTCAAATGTATAGTGATTCTTTTCTTGTTTTCATCCAGTCAAGGAGCATTAATCAAAACTATTCAGAATCTCATAACCTGCAGCAGCGACAAGTGCTATATTCCTAACAAGTCAGTGGACGTCAGCAAGTTTCCCTACAACAGCACATGTCCAGATGTTTTGGCAGGACTGAGGTTTGCATGGTTCTAATTCTGTGAAATATGCCATTCTAGGTATTGAAAAAATTTTAAACAGATTCTGAACTTTCAACCCAACACATCCAAAAACAGGGCAGAAAAGAACATAAGCTTCCCTTCTTTCCTATTGAAATTTCCTTAGCCTTAGTGTTATGGAGGATGGTTTTGAGACAATGATTACTCTTCCTACTTCATTTGGCAGGCTGTCAATGCAGATCTACATTACTCTAGTCATGGACAGAAAGCCAGAACAGGCTATTTTTGTAGAAAAACACCTACCAGGACCTAATGTGAGGTGATGTTCACTTAGACTGCTTTTTGCTCCAAATTCTGAAGAGTGCTGAGCAAACCATTCCATTTTAGAGAGTGTTGAGAAAACAGGCTCGGAAGTTACAAACCCTGAGTTCTGTTTCTAGATCTGTTACTGGGTTTGCTTATTATCTCAGTTCCATAGTACTTGGTGCTTCTGTGGTGCTTCTGTTTTTCTGCATAATGACTTGAGATATTAAAGCATAACTCAGAAAGGCAGTATAAAGTTAAGACCACTTTTGAGATCCCTGCCTTGAAGGTGCTGAAAACCCCGTAGCTATTGTTAAGGCCCACTAGCTTATTGCTGTGTAATTACTAAAATGCTATGAAATTCCCATCTACTTTTTTGTGATCTAACAAAGGTACATAATAATTCTTTTGAATCTGTAGGGATTAATTTACCACTGTGTATTTTCCATTTCAGTCTCTGAGTAGTTAACAATGAAAAAGAGGAAAAGTATCCACACTGTTTCTAACTGTGGACCATATACTCCTCTCCATGTGCTCAGATTCAAAAGCAAACAAGTGTCTCTGGCCTCTTAGGGATGAGTTATTTGGATACAAAATACTGGACTAGCATTTGGTTTCCACCAGGGCAGCCCATCAGGCAGCTTCTCTCGTGTTCATTTCAAAATTTTCTCCTCGTCTATGTTTCCTGTTTCCTATTTCTGAAAAATACTTTCAGAATTATTGTGTATTGCTACCTTGTCACCTGTGATGTCTACGCAAAGCCTCCCAGTGGCAAGAGCTATTTAAAAGACAAGGTAACACAATGACTCCTGCTGCTCGTTTGCAAAACCCACAATAAAAGCTAGTTAAGCTAATATCAGGCTGAAACATATTAACAGATCTTAAAAGGATTCAAAAAATTCTAAATCAATACTGTAATTCAATATTATGGTGGCACTTAGCATAAACCATGTTCTGTATATTGGTAATTTGCAATACATCCGTGGCTTCTGGTGCCATGCACTAGCTTGCTAGTTGAACACTGTGTCTGAATAAAGACTGTAGTTATATACAGAATAAATGAACAAATGGGTTTACACATTTTCCCACAAAGTTTCTGATGAGAATATTGTGAGGTTTCTTTCGGTTTTCTCTTTTGCTCATGAATCAGACTGTCTGTCCTTATTCCAGCTTGTGCCTCCACTTCCCTGTTCAAACGTAACAACTTCTTCCTGAGGAGCCCTGAGGAGAAGGACTTGAGGGTGTTGGTTGATTAGAAGCTCAACATCAGCTGGCAATGTGTGCTCGCAGCCCAGAAAGCCAACTGCATCCTGGGCTGCATCAAAAGAAACCTGGCCAGCAGGTCAAGGGATGTGATTCTGCCCCTCTACTCCACTCTTGTGAAACCCCGTCTTGAGTACTGCATCCAGCTCCGGAGCCCCCAGCATAAGAAGGACATGGACCTGTTGAACTGAGGGTGATGAGACACTAGAACAGGTTTCCCAGAGTAGTTGTGGATGCCCCATCCCTGGAGGTGTTCTAGGCCAGGCTGGATGGGGCTTCGAGTAACCTGGTCTAGTGGAAGGTGTCCTTGCCCATGGCAGGGGGGTGGAACTAGATGATTTTTAAGGTCCCTTCCAACCCAAATCACTCTATGATTCTATGATTCCCATTGACAAATTAATGTCAGCTTCTCTTTCATGCCTTAATAGACCTGCATGCTTGTGGTTTTCTCTTTTCTTACAGAACTTTTGCCATCCTTGTCCATCCTTGTTGATGTTGTTCATAACAGCCTTTTGTAGGCATAATAGAGTCTGATTCCTTAATATAATTATGGGAAATTAGTTAATGGCTTCATAAATTTTTCTTAATCAGTGAGGAATCGATTTCTTGTTCCCTGAAACACAGCACGTTGAGAAGAGAATAAGAAACTCATCAATGTGTGGAAAAGTTGCAATTTATTTCCTCCCTGGAACCACCCTGAAAGATGCAGGGGGCGGTGAAGACTGGCAATATGTGGGTGTTTCCTTTCTAACAGAAGGAATCCACCATGGGGAAAAGGGCACCATGCTGAGCTCTCAAAATAATAGGGCAGCATATGTGTTTGTAATGTGGAAGCTTTGTCAGGCATTTCCTTCTCCAAAGTAGCAGGTTCGATGCCAAGCACACAATGAGTAATCAAACAAAGCATGAGTGTGGCTCTGCACTAAAATAATGTAATGTTTCCACAAGTGAATTTCCCTATATTATAGGACCAACCTGTATGGAGAAACGTAGTGCATGTAGCAGATGTTCTCTTTCTGTTGACGTGTTTAGGCTTTGCTTAATGATATTCTTGATTATAACATTTGTGGTTGCTTTTCTCACTCAGACATCTACGCTCCACTGTGTTTTTCATCCAGCTGAAGTTACACACCATTGACCGCAAGTTTGCTATCAGGTCTTTTCCTACATGGATGCTTGTCACTTCATTAACAAACCCATTGCACTATCAGCTTCAGACAATATTCTGCCCACGCAAAGTCTTCCCTTTAAACCTCTATGTACTTACTTGATTCATAGAAAGATTAATACATAGAGTAAGAAATTGCTGAGCTATTGAAATGTGCCCAATGAAAACCTTTTCCTTCCATCCAAGGAACTATAAATCTGTGGGGAAGGAAGAAGTTATTCCAAACCAAAAAGGTTTAGCCCTCATGAAGACTAATATTCTAAGAGACCGTTGTCTATATAATCACAACAGTCCTGCAGGACATTTGCCTTTCTTTATGTGTCTCTGCCTCGCTGTCAAATAATTTTATTTAGGAATACTTTTTATTGCTGGTTTCCATTGGGGTAAATGGGATCCATCTCACATTGCCCTGCAGCGGCAATTCCAGGCTCCACTCTGCCACTGTGACCACACGTGTGTGTGAGCACACACCACCATGATAAGGCACAAACTTCTGTTTACATGTTTCATAGCTGAGACAGCAGATTTCTCCTAAAACATGCAGCACTCATATATCTATCCAGAGTAAGCACCCTTATTAGGACACCGAAAAACAGCATCGTTGGAATTTCCCTTGACAGTTTGCAGTAAGACTTGGAGAGACTACTTCTTTCTCCATGATTATGGTTTCAAAAGTTCAGTGATGGGTGATGAAAAATTTTTGCAAATCTTCTGTAACCTTGAAACCTGAGACTGACCCAAAATTGCTTTTAATATAGAACTTTTATCCAGAAAGTTGACTCTGGGCCTACAACATCAGGGCTCTGCCTGGGTGGTCTCCTCCCTGGGGACCAGAGTACGGGGAGCAGTGGGGATTGCCCCAGCATGGCAGGGCCTGTCCCACCCCCCGGCCAGGAACAGGGCATCTGGGGGACATAGGGTAGCCCCAGACCTGGGTATCAGGCACCTCTGGGGTGCAGGACCTATAGATGGGCCCAGTTTGGGGGGAGCCATGGCCAGGCAGCACAGGGGTGTGGGAAGCTGGAGACCAGCTCTGCTCTGTCAGCACTGGGGAGGAGCTGATGGCCCCAGGGGGCTGAGATGGGGTCCTGGGCCACGGGCAGGGTCAGGGGAGACCCACGGGGCTGGGCAAGGACAGTCAGGGCTAGCAGTGCCCTCAGAGCCTGGGCAAAACCTTCCCGGGCAACCACCAAGATGGCATACCCAGTACCTCTCCTGGACTTGAGCTGGAGTGGTTTTAAATGGCAGAACTGGGAGTGGGCAGGCTGATGGCTTCTACCTGCAGCAGGGGAGATTTTGAATCATTAGGTAAACTAGTTCAAAAGGCTGTTGTAACCAACGTATATTAAGCGAACAGACACGATTATGGCAATCCCAGCTGCTTCAAAACTTTCATCAGAAGGAGCAATCTCTTTCTAATCATTGCAGTATGACTCAGTTTTCTGCATTTCATGTCCTTTGGAATAGTTTCGAAGAGATTTTACTCCTACTATAAATAGAATTATGGGGCTTTTTCAGTGTTATTCTCACGATTCTCCTTTTGACGCATGCTGATGCTGTATTTGATATGACAACAGCTTTGTGATAAAAGAACTTAATATTAGCCCTGAAATTGCATTTCTTCAGCAGCATATCACACAGCCCAGGGACCAGGCTAAAGCAGTAGTGAGCAGACCTCTCAGCTGGAGGAAATTGCCATTATTCCTCTGACTAACAATTAACTCAAACTGAAAACTAGAATCAAGTTTTAGGAAAAAAAAAAAAGGAAAACAAGATCCATCAGCCCTCTTCATCTGTAGAAACACAATAATGTCCTGGTCATCTCTGCTAGTACAGATTTATGGTCTTTTATATATATACTGTTTGTCCATCTTGTTATAAAAGAAAGGTGCTGAAAGGCTTTCAGACCTGTTTGGAGCCATGTGTTACAAATAAGATATCTTTGATGGGTTTTCTTAATTTGGTTGCTGGCACTACAACTGGAGCTCTCTCTCCTTAGCGCTCTGCCAACAAGAGAGAGGCAATATTTATATCTATATTACTTGCACAACTGGGAAACCAAGGCACAGGAATTTTCAGTGATGTCCTCAAAACCTCCAGAGCTGGGGAAAAACAGACAGGAAATCCAAATCTGCATCCAAGACTAGTGTTTCAAGCACCCAGAGGCAAAAGAACAGCATGTTGTTACAGTGAGAACAGTGTTTTCTTTTTTCCAAACCCCTTTTCCACAATTATGGGAGAATCCAGTGAAGAAAATGACTGGAATAGCTTCTGAATTATGTCAAGGTGCTGAGCAGCTGTAATAAAACAAAACAGAAAATGTGTGGTCTGATAGCCTAATTTAGATAGATACAGGAATTTGTGCCTGACTGTCCTGTGCTGTCAGCATGAGGGAAAGTTTTCATATATCCTAGTCTGTGACCCATAAAATACAAAAAGATAATGCATTAGAAAAGGATAACAGCATGCTCTCAGAACTGAACTGGCTGTTAAAAGTAATTTTGAAATAAGCATTGTACAATCTTTGTGATTAATAGAAATAAAGGGAGAAGAGAGCTTAAAAAAGACTTCTCTGGGAACATTAGAAGTTCAGCTCTAATCTTTCTGGGCTCTATGGGTCACTTGGAACAACTAAAAGTGTATTTAGCATGTTTTCACTGCTTTTAAGCCAATAAAATAAAATACACTGAAACTCAATTAGCAACATTGTTCTGTTATTGCTTTGTCATTGGCAGTGTTTTCCACTACCCAGTGGATGCTCAAAAAAATTCTTCCTTGAATCTTGGAATAAGACCTTCCCATGGCACAAGACTTGACTCAGCTATTGGTCAGATCCAGCACTCTCCTTCATCTTCAGCATCAGAGGCTGCACAACTGGATCCAAGCAATGGGATTAGTTACACACATTTCTAAAAAACCCTGCAATGACTGCAGTCCTGTTTATTTCAGGGAGAGTATTCAACAGAGCAGAGAGCTGAAGAACAGGCCCCTGTTGGAGCAGACGCCTTTCTCAACATACTTCTAAGTCATTTACTCTGTGAACAGTCCATTTTGTTCTACTGAAATGACACCTTACTTCCTAGAAAATAAAAAGATCTGATTGCCAAAAAAAGCAGCAGCTAACGGGGAAATTCATGGTGAGAAGAGCAAGCGTCAGAAGGAAACAACTCATTTTTCATTGTGGAAGGTCCTCATCTTAAAGCCATTAAAAGCATAGCTTTGGGAAAACATAAGATCCATATTGCATTTTTGTGTGCCCATCAGCATTGTTAGCATTATTGGAAACTGATTTTATTTCTTCTCATAATAGTTGTTTCTGCCACAGCGAGTGCTTGATTTCTGTCTTTTGAAAATATTTTGATGCTGTAAAAGAAATCAAGCAGCATTAGGAAATTTGCACTCTTAATGGTTTTTTAAAGCACATGGTATATAAGCTTCAGCTGATAATTTCAGAAGTGTTCCTCAGCTATATAAATTTGGGGGCAGGGACAGAAACGCTTAAGGGGAAGCTTGATGATATCCTGACAATTGACCCATTAAGAAAAAAACAAACTGAACAAACTGCTCTAGCTGTGATATATTAGTCTCTTCTATTTCTTGTTGTACAGGTAAGGGGTTATTACTGTTGTGTACTTTCAAAACAACAGTTCAAATACCCTGTACTTGCATATAATTCTAATATTTAGAACTGCATCCTGACACTTTTTCTTGCATTGAGCTTGCTCTTAATCTGTGAATTCTCCATGAATTCAAGTAATAAATAAAGTAATAAAGTCTGAGTGTGACTGAAGGTAGCAGAATTGGGATTATACCTTTAGAAAAGAAAACCCAAAATATCCCAGGTCTTTCAGATAACTACCCTGTATTTGGGAGTTTATTATAGATATATACGACAAAGTGATACTGGACAGTACCTACCCTAATGGGTAGGTTTAGACTAAACATTAGGAAAGAATTCTTCACAGAAAGAGTGGTCGGGCATTGGAATAGGCTGCCTGGGGAGGTGGTTGAGTCACTATCCCTGGATGTGTTTAAGAGCCGTTTAGATGCGGTGCTGAGGGATATGGTGTAGGGGAGGACTTTGTAGAGTAAGGTAGATGGTTGGACTCGATGATCCCAAGGGTCTCTTCCAACCCAGATGATTCTATGATTCTATGACAAAATGCAAACACCTCAGTAGGAACACTGTCTTTAACCCATACCAGAAAAATGTGGTATATCTGTTATGTCTGTTTAGAGTTGTGACATAGCACACCACCCTAAACATACCTATTTCTTAAAAAAACTTGTAAAGACATTATAAATATTGTTAAGAAATCAAACATGTGGAGGTAATGTATTTAGCCTTGTGTAGTTTGCCTGAGTGGACACTATTCTGTATTTTGGTCAGGAAATTAGATTGGTTCAAAATGGTAGAATGGTATTCATTAAATGGATCTAAACTGGCCTAAGTAACATGTATCTTAAAATATAATTGTAAAAAGTGATGAGCCATGCAGTTCCTGGCTCTCTCTGAAGACCTCTATATTGCTGGCCTTGGTTTTGTTCTATTTGACATTTGAAGTGTGACCTGTAATGTTCTACAAAACAATTGCTAACAAAGTTTCTGGTTTCCACCTTAGAGTGGCCTTACAGTACCTAAAGGGGGCCCACAGGAAAGACGGAGAGGGACACTTTGTCAGAAATTGTAGTGGTAGATGAGGGGTAACAGTTTTAAACAGAAAGAGGGGAGATTTAGATTAAATACTAAAAAGAAATTTTTCACTGTGAGAGTGATGAGGCACTGGACCAGGTTGCCCAGAGAAGCTGTGGATGCCCCATCCCTGTTCAAGGGTGTTCAAGGCCAGGCTGGATGGGGCTTTGAGCAACCTGGTCTAGTGGGAGGTGTCCCTGCCCATGGCAGGCGGGTTGGAACTTGAGGATCTTTAAAATCCCTTCCAACCCGAACCATTCTATGATTTTATGATATTTTCCACTTCAGGGCATTTGCGATGGCTAGCAACATTCCTAACTTCCTTTCTAAAATATATGGCGTGACGACATAGGGAATTGTTCAGGAGAACCTTGCTCAGAATCAGACCGATAGCAGAGTGAAATGAGGCATCAGATGCATAACATAAACCACTTTACAAACCAAACTGTGCTTAAGGCAAGCCATAGTCTCTCTGCAGTCCCATTTCATACTGACTTCTCACAGCAGCCTGTGTGGCAGTTCTGGTTTCTTGCTCACTGACTAAAATTTGGCTGCTGACATGGGCTTCCCTTTTAAGTGCAGTAGCGTTACCCGGGCATTTGTGGTATAATTGCCAACAGGCTACTTGGGCACTGGCACAGTAATATGCCTTCCATGCAGCATTGGTAGGCACAAACTTTCGCTTCTCCTTTCTGTTCAACTTCTGAGAGCCAGAAATAACACAGAATGAATTATACCGCGTAATAATCCTTGCGTCCCAAACTGAGATCACTGCCTGCAATGTTTGGACAACAAATGCTGTTAATAACCTTTCTGTCTAAACATATGACAAGAAAATCTGCTTCTATTAACAACATTTTTCTGTAAGTGAAAATGTAATCTTAAAACTCTTGTCAGTAAAATACCCTCAGATAGGAAAGTCTGTCCTATCTCTTATTCCATGTGGGTCATTGTAACTCGTCTCGCTAGAGGTGCCAGGCACTCTTGCTGGTTCTGGTTGTTTACCACATCATTTTGTAATCACTTTCAAGAGAATTCTGCAACTTAAGACAGAAAGACCCTTAGCAATTAACCCAAAGGTGAAATGAAAATATAGGTTATCTACATTTTATATAAGAAGCTGGTTTATGACACAGTGTGGACAGGTTCCAGAAATCTGAGTCTGATGTTGTAAGTTTCTTAACGGCTACCTCAGAGGAGCAACAAGAGCAGAAACAAGCTTTACTTCTGGTGTCAAATTATGGTTACCTCAACAACACTCCTGTCAGAGACACAGTCATGGATGCAGAGACACTCCTCCTCTCCTGCTCTCTCTGTTTTTCTCTTGCTTACCACCAAATGTTTCCACAGAGGATGTAGCTATAATATTAGGGTGCAACACACCTGAATGCAGCCCTGTGTGGAGAGTTCTGACATTTCCCATCTCCTAGAAGGGTTTGTTTCCAGACTTTCTGTGCTCTTCCCTTTCCATTGATGCGGCTGATGTAGGGTCCCACTCAGATGGCATGACACACCCCTCTGGGGCCACCTGGCTCACAAGAACTGCTTTGAAGACAAGGAGCAGTGTGCCAGCCATGTTGTCTCTGGATACATCTCATCTACTAATTTACCCAGAACATGAGAGCAGGTTTTCAGTTAAATAAGGTGCTCTGCAAGGTATGGAATAAAGGATTATTCTTTCAGTCTTAACATACAGGATGAACAAAGTTGAAAGGTGGAGGATGAGAACAGACTCACTGATGGACAAGGAACTCCAGTCCAGCATCCTCAAGGTCTTTGGGCACCTCTGTTCACTGGATGTCAGGTCCTTGAAATACATGGGCTCCAAAAAGATTGTGAGGGAGCCAGAAATTGAGATCATATCCTCTGTTTTCCATTCCAGGCCCTGCTCAAAAGGCTTCTGGTTAAGGACCTGCTGTTGCAGGGAGCAGAAGTGATCCCTGAAGTAGAACTGGACCATGTGTTGAAAGGAAAGCCGAGGTTTACTTACTTCAATTAGTCTCAGAAAAATAAAGTTACAAGGACCGAGTTGCATGGCTTTTATCAGTAGCTTTTTCTTCTGTATTTCCACTTCAAAAATATCTGAGAGGATGGAAGTATAAAGGTGAAAAAAGAAATCTTGTAACTCCTGGAAACTCTACTGAATATCAGATGGAATATCAAAGAGTTTGAAAGGTGAAGTTTTCTATGTTTTTTACAGTTGTCCTTAAGTTCTGCCTGATTTGTACCTTAGTTTATATCTCCATGAGGAAAAAAACACCATTAAGTAAATTCAGCAAGAGAGATTATCTGTCAGCATTTGAGCTGGGTTAATTAACATGAATTGAGAACATATATTTCTTTCTACTGACAGCATACCTTGGAATACATAAACTCAGAAATAATGTGGGTTTTTTTGTTGGGAGACAGGCTAATGATTGTTTATTTCAAATTCTTAAGTGAAACGCTAAGACTGTAGAAATTTTAGCAGAACCTTGCTGATTTATACAGGACACAAGATGCCGAAATTAAATAGGTGCTAACAAAAGCAAAACAAAAATGACTTTTAAACAATTGTGTTGAAACCCTATCTCGTTGTAATAGCTCATTTTCTTGTCTCTTGTGCAGTCAGGGTTTCATTAGTTCTGCAGTGAAAAGAATCATCCAGTCCAGGCAGGATCTGAATCCTTAATGATAGACAGGATGGAAGGGAAAAACTAAGTGGCCTTAACATATAAGGCAGCCTAACTTTGGTCCAGGCTTGGAGAGCATCCCAAATGTTAGAATTATACAGAATTGCAAGAGAATATTCCCGCTGACTTAAAGCCTACATCCCTTTCTCCATCCAACAGCTCTTAAATATGCAGCTTTTTCTTTTTTTCAAAGCGTTACATTATCAATGCAACATGTTGCTTTTGGTGATAGCCACCAAACAGCAAGACATTTACTTCTGTGCTGTCAGGTAAAGGAAATTTTCCAGGCCAGATTTTTGTATGTTGGGTGACTGCTAAGCTATCAATGAATTAATTAAAGAGACATTTCCATATTGCATGTGACAAATTATTAGTGATACTACAAGGAAAAGAAGCGTCGGAGGGGAGCTGCCATTTTGTGATTCATCATGTTTCCGGCTCTCCTACTGCTTTGTACGCATCCTACTGCAAGTAGCTGCTATTGTGTTGTTACTGATGCATTTTTCACACAGGCTGTAATCTCGGTCTTCGCTTGCAGCAGTGAACATTGTATTTCTGTATTTTCTGCATTGTTTCAGAGGTCAGGAGATTGCAGATTTACACGCCTTGCTCTGTTAGGCAAAGCATGCACATCATGAGGAAAAAAAGTGGACAAAAAAGAAGAGACTGTTCTGTAACTCTCATGCAGATAAAAGGAGATGAATTCTTCTACATTAATTACACCAGTATTCAAGGATGAGAAGTCTCCATGGCAACCTTGTTGTCATATGGCATGCATAAAGATCCAAATATCCTATGAAACTACAATTTACTTTTTTAAAATACTGAAGGACAGGGGAAAAGACATATTAAGATGTGCCTTGGTAAACACCAGTATATAGCTGTGTCCCTAAATAACCAGAAGAAATCTGAGGTCCTTACTGGTGCGGTTTTTTTAATCAGTCTTTGCATGTGCAAAACTATTATTCATGACAGTGCTGTTTAGGATCTGCATGAGGACTCCAAGATCAGCCATGTCTTTGCATGAGGAGCTTCCTCATTCTTCTCATTAACCGCATCTCAGATTATCATTGTAAAGGGAGAAGAACTATTGTAGGACCCTATCACCCACTACAGCAGGGAGCATATCTACCGGGACAGAAAACTTAACCAGAGGTGAGTCAGAGCAAAAAACAAAACATGGGCACTTCCTTTGCCCAACTGCTTTTAGCAGTCTCATTTTTATTGTTTCTTCTTTTTATACTGGCAAATGAAGACCTGTAGGCCTGGTATCACTGTAGGGCAAGCTGACAGAAGCTGCACTAAAGAACCAAATTCAAAAATGCACAGAAAAATATGACATTGGGGAAGACCACTTGGGGGGGGAGGGGGACACAAGTCATGCCTCACAAATCTGCATGAGCCCTCTGAGGCTGATTGAGTGGACTGAGCAAACAGACAAGCATCACAGACTCATGGTCTATCTCATTTCCAGAAGGCTTTCAGCCTCCTCTCCAAGCAGAAAGCTCTTCAAGAGACCCAGTTCCTAGAGCCTAAAAGGAGAAAGTCCTTTCATGGATTAGTACTTTAATAAAAGTCAGGAAACAAAAAAGTAGGAACAAATGACATTTGTGCAGAACAGGAGAGGTTGTAGAAATTAGTGCTAGGACCTATGCTGTCTAACATACCTCTAAATTATCTAAAAATTAGTAGAGAGTACAGTGTCAATTTGCAGTTGAAACTAAATTTTTCAGGGCAATGGTCAAAAGAAAAGAAAAAAAGTCAGCTGCGGCAGGCTGCAGAAGGTTCTTAGAAGAATGATGGGTAAATAAAATGGCATACAAATTTCACTGTTTGTGAGGTGATTCACAAGAGGAAAAACAACCCTCACTTTGCATACTGAATGATAGGCTCTGAACTAGCAATTACCACTCAGAACAGAGATCTTGGAATTATAATAAATAGTTTGGTAAAAATGTCAGCTCAAAGCTTGGCAGCGGTCAAAAAAGCAGATAGAACAGAGAACAAAAGAACAAGCATCACTAGGCTGCTGTACAGATCTAGATGGTAGCTGCATCCTCAGTAGGATGCATAACCTTCATCCCCCCCACCTCAAGAGAATATGATACTATTTGAAAAGGTGCAGCGAAAGGTAACACAGATGGTTAAGGTGTGGGGCTTCCATACAAGAAGAGATTAAGCAGACTAGAACCCTTCAGCTTGTAAGATAAACGACCTTTACGATATCGATAAAGTCCTGGTAATGCAGAGGTAAATAAAGGATGATTATTCACTGCCTCTCAGTATAAGGACAAAGGGGCATCAAATGAATCATAAAAGCAACAGGCTCAAAGCAAACAAAAGGAGTCACCTTCTATACAATCCATAGCTCAGATGTGGATTCCCTTATCCTCTAATCAGCTACTCTCAGTGTTGTACATGCCATTCCATAGCAAACTCTTGGGAAAAAATAGTCAAAAGCCAGCTGCGAATATACCCCTCATATTGTCTAAACATGTCTTAGACTTGGCACGATCTAGATTTGGACCAGAAGAAGGATTAAAAAAATTTAATGCATGATTTCCTGAAGATGATGGAGGCTGTTTTCATCATTCTGAACTTCTGTGCAGCAGCTCACACTCTTGGTCATGCAATACTGTAGTTTTTCATCAGAAAAATGACATATGTCCAAGGGTATGCACTTAAATAAAGAAATTTACTAAATACATAGGGAGGGTGGCAACTTGCATTTAGCAATTATGGATTGCTACAAAGATCATTTCTTTCTCTTTTCATTTAGTATCTGTATGAAGTCACGCTATGGACTCAGAGTGATAATGTGCAAAAAACTTTTATTATTTCTCATCTTTACAGACAATCTGAAGCGTACAGACTGGGTGTGTAGACTGTAAAATGGGTGAAAAGCTGACAAGAGCATTGGGCTGAAATAATAGTACTCAGCAGTTCAAAATCTACTAACAGCTGATTACTGTCAGCGTTCCTCAGGGCTGAGTACTGAGGCCAACTGTTTGACACCTTCACTCGTGACTTGGGCAGTGTGGCAGAATTCAACTTCGAGATAACACCAAACCAAGGGTTAGTGGTTGACAAAGGGGAAAGGGGAGAGCTGCACGCAAAGAGACCTCAATAGCTGAGAAACAGGCTGAAAAAATCCTCCTGAAGTTCAACAAAGACAAACACAATCCCTCACCTGGGATTGAATAACCCTGTGAAGCAGCATGGTTTGAGAACTGACCGCTCAGGAGGCAGCTTTGCAGAAAAGGAGTTGGGTTGCTGGTGGCCGACAGGTCGAACACGAGCAGCAGTGCAATACCTGGGTATTGGCCAGTACCACATACTGGGCCAAGTTAGAAAGACTGAAATCAGCAGGTCGAGGGAAGTGATGCTTCTTCTATATGCAGCTCTTCTAAGATCCCAGCTGAAGGTCTGGCAAGAGAAGCACCAACACACTGGAGCAAGTCTGGGGACAGATCACTAGGACACTAAGGCGCTGGTGCACATGACACGCAAAGAGAGGCTGAGGGAGCTTGGTTTGTTCAGATTGGAGAGGAGATAGCTTCAGGGTGGCCAGAGGACCAGTGGCCTTCAGCTGTCTTCTGAGGTTTATGGTAGAGACAGACTTAGAATAGTTGGAGGTGCACAGCAAAAGGACAGCAGGCAATGTTCACAAGTCGCAACAAGGGAAATTCCAACCATAAGGTAAAAAGATCACAATTGTGGTGTTTACACACTAGCTCAGGTTGCCCAGTGAATTTTCAGAACCTCCATCCTTGGAAATATTTGAAATGTGACTATACAAACACTGACCAACCTAAGCTGACTTTGAAGTTAGCCCTGCTTGGAGCAGGGTGTTGAGTTATAATCCAGGGTACCTAGCTGTCCCGGGATGCCAAGGGATGCTGGGCATTTCTCTAGCATATTCAAAGAGAACTGGGTGTACCTGTTTGTGTGTACTGAACAGGCTGGTGTGGAGCTGCTTATGCAGCTGCTCAGAGCATTTGGAAGGACTGTCTCCTCAAGGTCTCTCTTGACGTCTACCAAGCCCCATAGAAGGTAAATACTTCCCAGCTGGAAGGCCCATGTATCCTCTGTAGCACAATTTGTCCTGCAAAGAATGAAATTACCATATGGCTGTTGGCATTTTAAAGACATAAGGAATATTTCCTTCTCAAGTGTGGGTATTTATAGCTGGAACACTATCTGGGGAGAGACTGCAAAAGTGTTACTATAATGCTTTATTGTCTGAAATCTTTTTAATGTATATATTTTTATGTAGTTATTCTACTAGGTAAAAATATCTTATTTTGTCCTTTTTCTGGGTTTGGGTTTCTTTTAATTATTGTTCTTTCATGTTTAGGTAGAAATCAACAATTCTTACCTTCCATTCAGGAGACTAGGAAGGTTCCATCATGGGTAAATACATATTTATTCATACTTAATAGAGGAAAATTACTCCCACTGGAGCTATTAGTCTATCAGCTAAGTATGTAATTAAGCTTTTTTAAAGCATATTATGTACTGAGCAGACCAGAATGACAATACAGAAGTTACTCTAGTCAGTCTATCTGGTAAATAGGCAATTATACCTTTTATTCAAATTTTTATTTACCATTTAAGAGAGTCATTCAAGTTCATTAAATTTTCTACAGATAGGACTCTTGTTCATCTTTGTATGTAACAATGTTTAATTTATTCAACTGAATTGAGCACGTATTTTGAGTTGTTAGTGGGGTGTGGGGTTAGTGGGGTGTGCATATGTTACCCAACACGTCACTAAAGTCTTAATCCTATAAAAAAAATGCATCTAGAGTGCATCACTTACTTTCTGCCTGTTGCTGCCTCTCTTGGGGCTTCTCCAAGCTTCCCAAATCCCTACCATGAAGAATATGTCAGCATTTTGAGAGTTATAAAAACGTGCCACAAAAATAATTTACCTTAACATGAGAATGATATATAAACATATGGTGTTCCTGTCCTGACAGGACAGGATAAATGACAGGCTAAATATGCAACACAGCTAATAGTAGCTGCATGTAAAAGCCTTACACTGAGCTTTTCCATTTGTCTTCAGGAACATTTCATCACTTATAAATTAAGGTCATCCTTATTTAGGAAATAATTACACACTTCGTCTTCCTTTTAATGAACCAACATTAAGGATGGGATTGAGCATCCTGCTTAAGCAGGTGCTCAGTTTATATCGATTTTGAAAACATCAACACTGAAGAGTGATCTCTTTTAAATAATTTCTAGGCACTAATAATTTTTTTATTATACTTTTATGTGTTATGCATGCAATTTAAAATACAAAAAGTAAACAACATAGTACAAGTTACAACTTTTTGGTGTTGATTCAGAAAAGCTCTTGAGCACAAGTTTAACTTTACCAAACAGGTAGTTCCATACCAGTGGATGTAATGAGATCATTCCTAGAAATCTAAAAAATGAGGCTCCTTCATCTTTTTAGTTTTGTACAGAAGACTATGCTCAAATTGATGAATGCCCAGAATCATGATATCCTAGAGACCTGTAAATAGCTTACAAAAATTAGACAAGTTGCTTACTGTCAGAAGGAAGAAAAGCAGTTATTTTTGACAAACAAATATAATACCATTGTAGACTTTTAATATTGCCCTCTTTCAGCATAACCAACTGCATTTTTACAGGGATTTTTAAAAGGTTTTTTGGAATAGAGAATTTAGGCAAGAAGCATTTTTGAAACTAGAAGGATGTTGGTGGTGGTCTTTGTTGTAGAATTTGAAGAAGAGACTGAGCAGGAATCCCTGGGCTCAAAGTAATGCTTCTTTGTTCTTTACTCAACAGAGAGAATGGCAATAAAAAAGCAGCTCTTGTAGGAAACAGACCTTTAAAATCCAAGCCTATTAAAATCTGTGAAATGACCTCTATTCTGGAACACGTGGATGCTGCTGATTCTTTTTCTTCCTCCAAATAACAAATGGCCTTGGATATATTCAGCTACATTCCAGCCTTCAGACGTGGATGCTACTATGAACTATGCATTCACTTGCACAGCATATTAGTAAAGACTTCTATTATCCTGCTATAATAATGGAACAAACAACAGGAAAATTTTTAAAAGCCTTGCTTTTACCTGTTGGGAAGCAACCAGGATTTTTCTTCTCTCAATGTTGGTTATGGTGTTTCTTACTATAACACAAGTTCATCAGCAATCTTTATGTTACCAAAGAAATCCTTCTTTCTTTTACTGTCATGCTGAGAATGTAAAAAGTTATTTACATTTAAACCTATTATGTATTGATTTATTATACCTGTAGAATTTGAACCATAAGACAAAACTTACCTTCTATTGCAGATTCTGTTGTTGGTTTTCAATGTATCTCACAAAGCAATAGTGAACTAAGCCCTCTGTGGGCAGCTGTTATTGTCCAATTTAATTTATGGTTTGATAAACAAGGAATACAAAGGTTAAGGAGCTCAAAAAGGAAATCCTTGCCACTCCTGAGAATAACTCTCATTTTTTTGCTTTCAGCCCTCTGTTCCTGTTATTCTTTCTGTTTCTCATTGTGGCTTCCAAAAAGTAATTGGGATTTTATCCTGTGGTTCAATACTTTCCCAACTTATGAGTTTGCATTTATGTTTTCATGCAGTTTGCACCTTCTACAAGCTTTGTGTGTAAACATCATAAGCGAGATCCTTATTTGCTGTAGAATGGTGTAACTGCTCAGATTTCAGTGGCTCTACGGCAGTTTACAACAGCAGAGGCTCTAGTCATGAATTCCAAACATAAATGGCATGTTTCAAATATTTTTCATGATATTTTTTTTTTAATCTGAACGCTAAAGTAGGATTTACCTAATCCTCAAGAACACTGCTTTTTTATGGGTATTTTCCTTTTTTTTTTTTTTTTATCATGCCCTGTAAGGGTATCTCTGACAGCCAGGAGTTAGAATATCACTGTTTCCTGAAGAGGTCACTCCTTGACTGCTTGTCATATGGACACAGATATGGTTGACCAATAGTATTGCCTTACGGAAGCCAAACGGGTATTGCATTTGAGAGTTATGGTTATGAACACATATGTATTATATGTGCCAACTTCCTTTTTTAATGTTTTAGTGGCCTGCACGTGGCCGGCTGGTGTAATACAGTGGTTATAATTAAGACGTCCACTTTTTTTATAGGTAGAATTATTTTCTGTTCTGAATAGAGAAAATATCAATCATTGTGTGATAACTGTCTGCAAATCCTAATTTTCATTGACAATCATTTTATTGTAACTGATGACATGTAAACTTATATATAGGCTGTGAAACATCTTTGAGATAACTTGTATTCATTGTTACTTTTTTTTTAATCAGTGTTGCATTACTAGCTGAGTATACAACCAAAAGTATGAGACCTTTGGAGAAGATTTTCAGGAAAGGAATTGATTAAAAATGACCTTTCATAGCTTCAGTTTTCCAGCTGATTTCCCTGAAGCGACCCTCATTGGTCATCAACCAGTTACAATAATTACCTCTGATCACTGTAAACAGGTGAATGGAATTTTAAACTCGTGCTTTCTCACAGGAATGTCTGGCAGGAAGAGAAATAATGAATACAATGTAGAAGGCTGGTATCTTGGACAGACTGGGACTCCAGATAGAACAAAGGAAATGGAAAGGATATGCTCATTATATATGTTGTGCCTTGCACAGACATCTGGCCCAATTTTGCTCTCAGAAAATCACCCAACCAGAAAAGTTTAAAAAAGAAGGAAGTAATGGTTAACTCAGAGCAGTTTCCTAGTCCTTCTCACCAGGCAATCCCACCAATTCCCACGCCAGAACAAGAGAAGGGGGTACCAGGAGCAGACTGGGAACATGGATGCATAACAAGAAGGCTTCTTTTGGAGGAAGTTGTGGTGTAAGGTGCTTGCAGGAATGGGTTAAGTTGCAGCTGTCCATAACAACATAATGTCATTGGTTTTCACTGGAATTGTCTCGAGCTGGTAGGAGAGCATAGGCAGCTCTCCCATAAGCAAATTGCATGATTGCATTGGTGTGTTATTAGTAAAATCCCATACCTAGCAAATTTGGCACATGGACAAGCTAGGTGCTGAAGAGCTGTAGAGACAAAATTTTCCAATAGAACAGATTTTTAGCTGCTCAGCATCAACACATGAATATAGTTTCCCTGTGTTCCTTCCTCCTCCACCACTCACCTTCCCGGGACCCTCAATAAGCCTACAGAGAGTGTTGCTTTCATGACATGGTGAGGACAAAGCCCTGTGCTGCCACAGTTTTCACAAGCTGACCCATTCTGGTGTCTAAATAGCAGCTTCAGAAAGAATGTCCCTATAGGTGAAAGGCTGAAGTACGTGATAAAATATTGCCCCTGCTGCATCTGATGCATGTGCTTTTCCCCTACCCTTTATAAAAAATAGTTACTAATTGTATATTGGGTAATCCATTGTGTGATCCATTATAACAGGATAATTCTGGATAGATGCAATTGAATCTAAATGTACACAGACATGCTTCGCTTCTGATTAAGTTACTAATCTCTTGTCTGATCTCCTACAACCCATTTTACCAAGTCTTTCATCACTCTGAAAAGATAATTTTTTCAGTTCCAAAATGGAATGTATATGGCTTGATTATAATGGCTCCCCCTTATGATTATATGCTTGTGCTGTTCCAGCCCTTTGCTTTTCAGTTCCACATCTTGTGTCACCACATGACGAACTCTGCAGAATACAATTAACAGCTGTTGTGCTGCTGGCAAGGGTGACATTTCACACAAGCTGCCTCCCAATTCAAAAGAAAAAATCTTTTAAAAAAATTTAAGAGATTGAAAACCTTCCAGTCCCAAAGTTAAGGCATACCATGAAAAGTGGGCCATTGCTGGAAAATGGATCACCTGAACTATTACGTTAGCTGTCCATGAAATCTCTAGAAAATATTTTCCTCTTAAAAAATTATTCCTTAAACAAAAGCCTCTGAACCTTGATCTCTGTAGGAGACAGCAGGACCTCCAACAACCCAAGGGTCTGGGAAGAATAAAGAAGGTGCATTTGTCACTTGTTAGACATGTTGCTATTAATGGTATTTTTCATTTGTATTAACAGCTCCTTGATTCCAGTAAGTCCTTCTTACGGCAAGAAGTCATTGTAAGATGTCTGTGGGGCATTTCTCAGAATGCTAAGCTTTAATCTTCCATTTATTAGTCCCTGGCACTTACTTCCGAATCCCTGTGCTTTTTCTCTGTCTCTAGCCCCAGGACTCGAAGACTGTCAGATCTCAGGGTTTGAGGAGGAAGCCTGTGGCTGCCTCACATAAGAGCCACCACGGAAAAGCATGGATAGAGTATTTGACAACTGCCCTTCCTTTCCCTGAATCCAGTGCCCCCTACAGACATTGCCTCCTAGCCTTAGCCAGAAGCACTGGTTCTCCACAAACGAGCATCTTGTGCTGCTCTTGTACTCAAACGCCAGACAGCCAAGAACCAGACAAACAGTTCTGGTTTTCCGTGCTGTCTGCTACAGAGGAGACTTACCACTACTCACTCGTCTGAAATCCTGCGGCAACGTCTTGTGAGGCTTGGAAGTGAGGGTTAAGTCTCGGGGTTACCCACCATCTAGCTAGCAGAACAACAATAATGTTACAAGGATAGCATTAGGCTGTTTCCCCGGTCCTTTTTCTACAACATCCAACTACCCTTCAGTTCTAACATGGGTGATGTACATGAATTCTGCACTGCACTTCAGTTTCCTTCCTCCAGCTTCACTGAACATCCAAATCACTGTGTGTTTCTGTATGCTTATTCATCAGAACACAGGCTTATTGCCTATATATATATATGTATGGGAGGGTGTGTATGTATGAATGGAAAAATATTTATAGACACACACATATATTACATATATATATGCATGTAAGTGTGCATTTAGTGTATTACTAGGAAACAGAGCAACATGTTCATAGCTTTTATATGGGGTTACACAATCTCTGCATTTTGAACAGAGCAGAGCCGTTGCTCTTGAAGCAGCTTTTTTCATTCACGAGTGTGCCTGGAGTGTGATGGCAAGGTATGGGCAGTTTTTTCTGAACTTTCTCATTGGAACCTGCTGATGAAACCAGCCTACCAAAAATTTCTAGTGCTATACTTGGGATGTTATTCATGACTGCACTTGAAGGAGAAACTCAGGATCACTTTGTTTCAAATCCTGCTTCTGCCACTGACTTCTCATAGCGGATCAGAAAAGCCTTGTATTCTCTCTACCTTATTTCCTTACACACCTGGAAGCAGAACACCACTGTAAGAATACTGAAAATATTTTTATTCTAATGTCCTCTACTTCATGGGGATCGATACAAAGATACTTGCATAGAGCATTGAAACAAGTTGTTCAGCTGAGTTTTTTTGGGAAGCTGAAAAACAGCTAACAATTGTGAGGATGTGTTTCTTTCCCCACAGTTTATTAATACAAATCACTTGTTTCTATTGCCAGTTCTAGTGAACTAGCAAGCTGCCAAGGTGCTAATGAGCATACAGTCTGAATAGTAATTCCAGTGCCACTGGCCATGATGATTAGGAACATTGCGGAATGTAGATGTCTTGACCTTTCTCTCTGCCTCCGACTTGAATGTATTCTACCTTGATCCAAAACATTTGTTGTATTCTTTAACCACAAAGTTTAGAACATTTTGGCTTGGTTTTCAATGAAAGCACACTGCCACTTCTGAAAGCATCCTTATGTAAGACAGAGAAAGAGCCAAAGATTTGCTTCCACATCCTGAAGTTGTTCAAGGAAGAGCAAATGCATTTTGACTAGAGCAATTCAAATGCTCAAGCTAAGAAAAGCCACCTTCAGACATGTGGCTTTGAGTCCTTTCATAGTGGCAGAACTGCAGTTATGGTAGTTGGGTTTCTTTCTCTTCCCCATCTGATCAACTCCTCATCTACTACTGCTGTCCCTCATACCAATTTATGTAAGAATTTGAGATGCAGACATAGAGGCCAAAAGAATTTTGAAAGCCAAGGCTCTTGAGCCCAGCTAAGAGGGACTGGGTTCTTTCTTGTATGAAAGTTTAATAAAATAATGTTATCAATTACAACTCTCCTGTTTCAAATAATGGAAATATGATACTGATGGGAATGAACAGGCCCATTAGCACAGGGTGAGCGATGCTGCACCATCAGATCCATCCATCAGACTGCTGTCCTTTCAGGCCAACTATGTCTATATTCTCTTAGGTTTCAAGAGGAAAAGTTGAGCTTTCTCCAATGTAATGGTTCCTGACAAGTCATGCAATGTTGACAAGCAGTGGGAGCCATGTATACTTTGTTGCAACCAAGGGGATCAAAACGATGTAATACAAAAGATGGCCTTTTAAAAATAGCTAC
The DNA here is from genome assembly GCA_033628505.1 of Tringa tobata. Taxonomy (NCBI): domain Eukaryota; kingdom Metazoa; phylum Chordata; class Aves; order Charadriiformes; family Scolopacidae; genus Tringa; species Tringa tobata. The sequence continues at coordinate 1,884,430 of JAHREE010000574.1, read as the reverse complement.
TTTTGCCCAAGCAAATATGTAAGAACATAGCACTACAGAAGACTACCTGTCAAAACCCTTACAACTGTAGGCCAGGGACTAAAGGAACAGCAGAATAACTGCTTCCTCCTTCCTAAATACAAGAAGCTACAATTCCTACTCAGTATGCAACTCTTCATTTGCCACCAGTCCTAGTAGGTTTCTGCTACTTGCTATTTTATCTTTATTCAAGTAAATAAGTGTATTAATTTGTAATCCAGTTTACTAGTAGACTGAAATGAATAACCGATAGTCTGGTGTTTGTTTCTATAAAACATTTTCCTATACAGATCTGTTTAGCCGAGAAGAAAAGTAAATCTACCAATTTTTTTGTCACAGAGTTCTCTGAAAGTCTCAAATACCAGCCAAGCATCAGTAATTACAACCGACGTTGATACAGGGACTTGAAGCTACTTCACCCTATCTGCTGGATGCTGCAGGAAAAGGTGCCATTTGGCTGTTTGCACTGTACATTTCTTAGGAAAAATAATTTCAGTAGGTTCATTATATGAAGGGGGAAAATCCAAAAACTAGGGACCTTCCTACCACTCCTTCGTTCTGCTTTCATCATAGGTGCTAAATAACAAACTGAGATAATACATGATGTGTTGGGAGAACACAAGATAGAGCAGACTTTGTAAGATAAAATGTACCACACGAGACAGAGTTGTTTTTTGGACAGTAGCTCATCCCTCACCAGCCACTGCTGATCTACCTATCCCTAATATAAGCTTTTAAAATGCTTATAAATGCTTTTAAAATGAATGGTGGAGGCATCATGACTGTGCTCTGAATGATTCTTTTTCAAACTAAAGAAGTGTTCCATTTGGAGCAGAAACTTGAAATTTACTGAGACTATTGTTTCTCAAGTGGGGACATTCATCTGCTTCTCATAAATAGTTCTTTAGTGTTAGCCTCTGTCATGTCTTCAGAGGTCTTGCTTTCTTTGCATTGAATGTGACAGAGGCCAACGCTTCCTATGAAGTTTATGGCACAGTAATATGTACTTGTAAACAATCAACTTTATTAAAGATGAGATAATACTTAGTAATTTCTAAACATTTTCTACAAGTGTTTAAAAATTCCAGGCCCAATTCTTAGGTGTAGCATCCCTGAATCAATGTGAAAGAGAGCTTTAAATCATATTCATGGTTCCCTGAATCCTGGGCTGCTGGATTTTTCCTACGGCAGAAAACTAAGTATTAGAATAATGCTAAATCTTGGCTGCTGGCAATAGCCCCTGACAAACGATAGGGATTTATTTCTTTCTGGGGTACATCACTTTTCCTGGCACTGAGATAATTTGGTATAGAGCTCTCCATACTATTTCAATGCTTCCCTACATAATTGAAGGTTTGGCTGATCATTTAAAAGCTTTTGTAGAAGGAATGTGAAAAATAACAGTGACCGGGACATTGATACCACATTTTAGCTTGGTAACCTCCAGCTTGTTGCTCATCCCTTTGCATACCTTCCTCGCTGACTGCCATTCTAAAAAGGAATGCTCTTCACAAAAACTTACTGTTTTCTGCCAAAACCATGTGCAGGATAAAATTTTCAAAATACAATCCTTGAAATTTAAAAGAAAATGAAAAAGAGCACTGTTAGTCAGATGATAAGCTAGCCCTCCTAGTACCTTTTCCTTTGATAGTTAACTGATTTCAACCACAGATTTTATGAGTGTTTAATGGCTAATGCTTAGTTTCAAAAGGAAATAAAAGTCTAGTTTGGATTAAGTTCTTATCTTTCTGATTTTGATCCAGTAAAATCATGCATTCTCAAAAGCAATATAGATATTTAAGAAAGGCTATTTCATTACACAGATTCTGAATTCTTATACTGAATTATGAAAAAAATAAAAAGGATTGTTTGGGAGGGAAGAGAAAAAACATCAATGCCAATGCCTAAACCCAAGACTTCTGTGGTTAGTGAATTCTCCCTTGATGTTGTTACTGTTTGCTAAGCTTCACCAAGCACTACTGATTAGTTTATTAAACAAACGTTTCATTAAGGAAACCAATAAAGCACACAAGTGTATGTATTTTTAAATAGTGTTTATCAAGTCTGAATGAAATTCAGCCTTTCAGCAGATGCCTACTGTGAGCATAGGTTTATAAATCCCTGCCTGGTGCCGTATCAGAAAGGGTACAGCATTTTTGAGACACTCCTTGCTCTTAGCATAAATAATGTGAAAAGTGTTCCACCATTTCCCTTCCCTTCCAAATGGGTAAAGATGGCACGAACAGGGAAATTTCTGACTTGCAAATAATTAAAAACATCTACTTCTTCTCTGTTGCCTTGAGCTTTTCTATAGACAAAATGTAGGTAAAGATTTCATTAGCTTTTAGGCAAGTTTACAAAAATAATATATTTCTACCAATAGAATTATTCTATTCTGTAGCATATAAGTGCTGTACTGCAGGGATTCCATCTACCTTAACATGGTAGATACAACTGAAGGGGCCATAAGATATGCTGTGTGCTGCCTAGGAATAATGGCATTCCTGAGTCATGCTTTTTGCAAGCTTTATATTGCAACAGGGAATGTTGAGTACAGTCCTCATGTGACAGAGACCGGCAGTCTGTGCGGAGAAGAACAAGCCTTCTAGCAGCTCTGTGATAAATTCTCCTGTGTCAAAGATAGTGCCAGAAATCAGAAACCCCAAAGGAGATTATAAAGTGGCTTGTGCGGAGATAAGTAGCAATGTAAACATCGGCAACATTTTTGAAAAAGGAAGCAAGCGCGTGGTTTTTTGTGTTATAATCATTAATAGTGTACGTGTAACTATATGCCAATACTACAGTAGACCTAATGTGGGCTAATAGAGCGGTCAGGAAAAGACATGGCACTCTGTCAAAGGAGGACAGTTTGATATTGAAAATCCATTTTAAATATTGCATTTAGTATTCGGGCCATCCTCAGAAAAAAGACTTAGCAGAAAAAGCATGCCAAAGTGGCAATGAAACCGATTAGAAGTGCGAAAAGATTTCTGTTTAAAGGAGGAAAAAATATTAAGTCATTTTGACTAGTGGTCAGATAAGTAAAGGGAGATGGCAGGGAATCAGAAATTAAAAGCCCAGTCCAGCTAACAGTGGAGTCATTGGGAAATCTTTTATTAATGTCAGCAGAGGTTGGAGTACACCCTTTTGCAGAGCCAGGAGGAGAAGGTGGTGCTCAGGGGTGGCTAATGCCCAGAAGGTGAGACTATCCCTCAATGTCATTACAGGATAACATGGGGCAGAAATGACAAGACATCTTCCCAGCCTCCCCTCTTTCCAGAACCAGTGGTCTGCCCAACTCAGCAGCTCCCCTGCTGCCACAAAGTATGTCCAGGATCTTTTGAAGGTGCTCTGAAGTTGGTAGGCTGGTTACATGCTGGAAAACACGTAGAAGATTTACCATTCCTCATGTTCAGCCAGTTAGCAGCTTGAGTTCAACAAGAGACATCTTCAGTATGTATATAAGATACCCTGTTAATTGTTTTGAAGTGATTTCTCTAGAGGTAGTCTAGAGGTAAAGAAGTTTAAATGCTTGTCCTAAGCATGTGCCTTTTTCTGTATTAAGTTTTCTCTAGTGCTCTACGTGTGGTAATTACTGTTTCTAAACTGCTAATTAAGCTTCTGGAGACGCAGATGCCTGATTATAGTGAGTTTCAAAACACTAGTGCACTGGGAACGGGATTTTCTCCTTGAACTGTGCCTGTAGATTAGCACTTCAGGGCTTGTACACTTAACATAATTTTATCAATCCTGCATGCTTCTGAAAACCATCTTTCAAAAAAAAAATCTGATAAGAGATGATTTTCCCATCATGTGGTGCTGATACAGCGTTTTCTAAGGAGCATCGTTGTGGCTAGGACCTTAGCTCTAATCTTTTGTTGTTCTTCGCTATCAAGTAGTCTTCCTTTAAAATCTCTTTCTGAGAACAAGAAATAGTTTCTGGTCCCAGAAGGCGCTCACCTCACCCCAGCACAACCAAACGATACTGCCCTGACGTCGTTCTCCCCGTTCTCAGCCTTCTACAAATGCCCTCCATGATGCTGGGAGCAGTGGAAAGCGGACAGAGATATTTCTCTTTGTCAGATGGACCTTTTTCACCTCCCTCGACCTGCTGGCCACGCTTCTTTTGACGCAGCCCAGGATGGGGTTGGCTTTCTGGGCTGGGAGCACACTCATGTTGAGCTTCTCACCAACCAACACCCCCAAGTCCTTCTCCTCAGGGCTCCTCTCAATCCATTCTCCTCCCAGCCTGTATTTGTGTTTGGGATTGCCCAGGCAGGACCTTGCACCTGGCCTGGTCGAACTTGATGAGGTTGGCGTGGTCAACATGAAAAGCTGTTGTTCTTTGTTCACGGTCAAGTCCTGACATACATTTAAAACAACACACAACAACTGTGTGTTGATAAACAAAACAACCGGCTTTCAAGTGATTCCGCTTGGTGGTTTGAGGTTTTGTTGGTGTTCGTGTAGAAGAGCGAAACCCTTTAAAATAATTTCATTATAGGTTTCTGTGTCAGCATTCCCTTCGGAGCTGCCAGCAGCAGGAAGCCCTTTATGAGCAGAAACACCTGTGGATGTTTCTCATTTTTGTGCGCATACTTCAGCCTTTCAAAGGGCATTCCTCGACTTGCAGCTCTTCCTGCAAAGTCAGGGAGCCGACCCTTCTTGTTTTGTGAGACCACAGGTTGAATATTTTGGCCGCCGGGCCCTGTCTGTGGGAATGCTCGCGCAGACTTAATCACAGCTGCGTTTCAACAGCCATCAAAAACGGCTCTTGAAAAAAAAAAAAAAACCAAAACAAAAAACAAACCCTTCAGAGCATGGTTCTGGCCTGGCCACGGAAAAATATTTCAAACAGATGTGTAGAAGAAGAGCCCAGGGGTTTGTAGCCAGCGGCAGGCCCGGCTCCGGTGGGGAGCGGCGGCCGGGCCGGGAGGAGGCCGGTTGTGCCGTCGCGGCAGCCGCCGGCAGCGGGGCAGGAGTCCCAACTTCCCCAGCGCCCGCCCCCTCCCACGCACCGCTTCTGCTTACAAACAAATCACCATTTTCATCCCTGTTTTATAAACAATCCCGATTTTAACCCCCGCAGAATCCCCCCCCCCTTTCTCCCTCCCCCCTTTACCCGGGGTGAGGCGGCGGGAGGAGGACGTGCGCGTCC